>BFEA01000899.1:255453-276925 GCA_003427395.1 Chara braunii | reverse complement strand
CTCTCTCTCTCTCTCTCTCTCTCTCTCTCTCTCTCTCTCTCTCTCTCTCTCTCTCTCTCTCTCTCTCTCTACAACGGGCAGCAGCGGCGGGTGGCACGTCGAAATGGGCGCTTTGGAATTGCTCGGGCCTGTGTGAAACCCGCCACCCCAAAAACCTGCAGTGTCTTGTGTCCGGACCTCTAGGCCCTGCCCAGTTGGGTGAAACGACATTGAAAAATCACCCCATTATTTTTCAAGGGACGGCCAAGACGCGAAAAACGTCCTGAGCCGCCCCTTTTCTGTTTTCCGATTTTTGCCCTGCGGGCCTCCATCCAGACATCATGGACCGGACACAGGACCCGGACATCTTGTTCCGGACTGTCTGGAACCTGGTCCGGACGTCCGGTCGGTTACCGTGGGTATAACTGTTCATTGTCTGCAACAGAGGTAAAGCTGCATCGATCTTGGATCTGTTCGTCTGGGTGGAACAGGGGGTGTTGTGGTGGAAACCTAAAACAGACACACATGACATGCCATGTCCAAATAGCTGTGAACGTCAGCCTGCTTTCTTGCTGACATGTCAGCAACATGTGATGTGCCATCAATGCTTCCAGGAAGCTGTGATAGAAGGTATGTGTCTCTTTTGCGTGGACTATCATCCCGCATGCCATCATCCTTTACGTCCTCTCCTAGCATGCTCTGCATGCACCGTTGGGCACGTGCCAGACGCACAACAGACACAGCAGCCTGAGGTGGGTAATAGACTACCATATAAACTAGTGCTGTACTGAAAGGATATCTCCACCGGGACCAGCTGTTGCAAACCAAATTCTGCAGCCGCTAAGCACCCTTGCTTTGGATCAATTCCCGCCGTCGCCTGCCCCTAGAGAGGGAATAAATACTACGGAAAATTAGGAAACCTGCTCGATGCCTCTCTGTGATGACCGGCTGGCATGTGGTTCACATGCCTTGTGCCATGAGGATAATAAAGGGATAGCCCATGCAAGTTTTCGTTTTCATGCATATGATGACAGGCAGTGCTGCACTCATGTACGGCACCCTGACATGTCGTGTCCAGTTTGTAGACGGGCTGGAACGACGATGTCTTTACAATTGCGGTGGGCGTGCCCCTGTGTTCCTAGCGTGTAGGAGCCACGTAGTCTGTGACATCTGACTACGCCGAACCATTGGATGCAGCAACTGCGACTGCGTGGATGCGGTGCTTCCACAGTCAACACCCTACCTGGTCCTTTCCAGTCTGTATGGGTCGCCCTTCTGTTTTTTTTGTTTTTTTTTGTGCCCTTCTGGTCTGTAGGGGTGGCAACTTACCATATGCAACGGCTTCTCCTCTACTCAGAATCTTATGCAACCCAAACGCTGGCTGGCCTCATGTGCCATTCTAGAGTAGTCTGCTCCGGCGAAGAGTATTTGGAGTCCTTTGAAGTTCGTCACATCTCTGTCCTGTACTTTGCTCTCCACTTCCTCCCCTACCCTACCCTTTCTCCCTCAGCAGCCCCATACTCCCTACAGAACTCTGCTTCTTGCCCGTTTCCCTTTACCCTTCCCTTATGTGCTACTAGCAAATAACGTACGAATGACCATACAAAGTATGAGCATGTTCCCACAAAAAAAAAAAAAAAAAAACAGAAGCTGAAGATCTGAAGCGACATGAACAGAGTATACCTTCCCGTTTACTCTGCCTCCTTTCGTAACGTGCAAGTGGGTCGTTAAACCACCAGTAACCCCGAGGCAGCCTTCCCAAACCTTTTTTGTTTTTTCAAGCCACTGAACCTCTTCCGTTTCTGTGAATTGGGCTCCCGCACCGTGGAGATGTAGCAGCTGACCGGTCCTCCAATGCAGGTGACCGGTCACTCTATTCTTATTGTTTGCCTTTTTTAACCCTCGAGTATGTTTTTTGTTTTTTGTTTTCCTTTCGTCTCTTTTTCTTTTCTGCCATTTGTGTGCAATTCGCCAATTTCGCCCCTCGTCACAGTAATGCCACGGCTCTCCAGCTACAACCTGAGGGGCCCGCTCCACTACTCTCCACATGCACAGGACAAAAAAAATATGGCAATTTATCCTTGCCAGTTCAAGCGCAGGATTCAGTCTCATTTCGCACAGTTGGAGAGTAGTGGAGGGAGGCACTTCTGCACAAAAAAGACAAAAAGTAGGTCGCTGTATCTGTTTTTTCCCCACTTTTTTCAGACTATTTCTCGATTTATGTGTTATCCTCGCACTGGGCTCCGCTAATTTTTAGTTTATCCACCAGCGTTCCGGCTGAAGATTCATCCTCATTTTGCACATTCGAAGGCAGTGCAAGGTGAATGCCACTCCGCAAATCTCTACCGAGGTGCGGGTAACGTGCCTGTCAGAGTCATGGCACTGCGCAAATCTGTACTGAAGTGCGGGTAATGCGCCTGTCAGCATGATGCCACGGGGGCTGTAGCTTTCTGCTTTTATTTTTTGTCCGATCTGTTTTTCGATTTATGCATGTCCCCCATCCTTTTTTTTTTTTAATGGTTGCTCACAGGACCCACCCCTACCTACCTCATCTTTCTGCTTCCTTAGCGTAACCTCTGCTTCCTCATCTATGGGGGCACTTGTTTGGCCCTCTCGGGTATACCGGACAGTGGTTGCAGACACCAGCGCTAGGCCATGAGAAATCTCTCCCCGCCCTAGTTGAAGCACTATCGAGCGAGCCTTGTCGCACGGGCGCTTCGGTCGCCAAGCATGATCGTTCGTTGTCCTTTTTTCCTATGAGCACCAGCCCAGGTTCAGTCAGACAGCAAATATTCCTTATAGCCTTTCCCTGGGCAATGTCTAGTGGTTCCACCCTAACCAAGGTCTTACTGAGACAGCCCTTCTGACCCAACCTGGGGGCCATGTTCCTAGCATAGCCTACCATTATTGCTGTATTAGGGGTTGTGTTATTGTTCATGCTGAGGGGGCAAGGTTATTGTTTCCGTAACCTGCACCAGTTCGCCGCACGGCCGATTCCTGCCAGGGAAGACCTCCTCCCCATCCCCCCTTGCACCCTCAGTAGGTTATTATTAGTCATGAGTTATGATCCCAGGCCAGTCCGGAACCAAATAATCACACCGAATGTTTCAAACGGAGCCACCCTAGGCAATGTGTTACCTAAGTCAACTCTAGACCAGTCTGGGCGCCTATTGGGATGATGTTACAGTTGCCACTCTGGGCCAGTCCGGAACCAAATGTTTCCACGGAGCCACCATAGGCAGTGTCCCTAAGCCAACTCTAGACCAGCCTGTGTGCCACTCCAAGCTAGCCCAGAAGCGAATGTTTCCTCGGAGCCACCCTAGGCACCATCCTACCTATGCCAACTCTAGACCAGCCAGAGTACCTATCGGGATTATTTCATGGTTGATTATATGGTCCAGGCTAGTCCGGAACCGAATGTTCCCACGGAGCCACCGCAGTGTCAGTACCTAAGCCAACTCTAGACTAGCCTGTGTGCCACTCCAAACTAGTCCGGAACCGAATGTTTCCTCGGAGCCACCCCAGGCAGTGTCTTGCCTAAGCGAACTCTAGACCAGCCAGTGTACCTATCAGGTATAGACATGACGAATGAGTATAGTATGGAGGGGGCAGGGTTATCGGTCCGTAACCGTCACACCAGTTCGCCACAGGGCCGATTCCTGCCAGGGAAAACCTCCAGCCCATTCCCCCCTGCATGCCCCCCAGTCCATTATCAGCTATGAGTTATGTGTTGTGCATTATGTGTATTGGAGTTGAACCCGGGACCTCCAAGTTACAGTATCCGAGCTCTACCCACTGAGCTATTGAGGCCATTAGTCTGTAAAGGTGCTATGCCAGGCTCGGGGCAAGTACGTGGGTTGCAATCTACAGTGATTCTACACCAACCAATTGTGCTCGGGGGAAATTGTGGGCTTGACAAAGTCAAACCCACAACCTCCCTGTTGCAACACCAGAGCTCTGTCCACTGAGCTACCATGCCCTTGCTTTTACCAACTGGCCGTCTCGAAGGTAAGACACCAAGCATGCCACAGGCACTATCGTGGGGGCAATGGGAGTTGAACCCACGACCTCCTGAGTGCCGCTTGAACGCCTTACCAACATGCCCCCCATCCTTGTCCAGGGCCACATACCAATCTCCCTGTATCAACCAGCTTTCAAGGGGAAGATTCATTCTCATATTTGCACCAGCTTTCAGGGGAAAGATTCATTCTCATATTTGCACCTTGGATAGTTCTTCACGAGACACACTGCTCCACCACCTGTCACGCACCGTTCCCAGTAAGCTTTTCCCTTTCCAGATCTTTTTTCTTTCTACTCCTTTTTTTTTTTGTTGTTGTTGTTGATTCCTACTGGTATTTCCTTCTCTGGTCGTTCCTTCTGGTTTTCAAAACGAGCGACCCCCGCACCTCTACCGAGGCCCTACCCGGCCTCTACCAACCCTGTCAACGTCCATGAATTCAGGAGGTCGGGTGTTTTGGCTGGGCAGGGTACTGGTGGTTTAAGGCACATGGGGATGTGGGCAGCCTTGTACACACAAGGCACAGTAAAAAAGGGGACCTGTAAGGACAAATGGAAGGGGTACCCCAAGGATAACCAAAAAACTGTCACCTGTCTAATTGTAAAATTGCTTAAATCTTGGACTGTCTCAACTCAAGTGCTTTCATGGGTTGTAATAGGACAAAAGCTGTTTGGATTCTTAGTCTACTCATCTGGGTGGAATTGGGGCTGTTGTGGGGAAAATTCAAAACACACATGTACAGAGTTTATTCGTACTTTGTTTTCTTTGTGTTGTAAATTGTAATTTAAAACACACACGTGCAGAGTTTATTCATACTTGTTTTCTTTGGGTTGTAACCTTTTCCGGGTTTTCCCGTGATTTCCCGACAAGTTGCGACAACTGCTCACAGTCGAAGTTGAGCTCAACTCTGAAGTCATGCCAAATAGTTGATGCCTGTTTGTTTGAAGTGTCTGATGGTGGTGCGAACCTACTAAATGCAGGGTTTCCCATATAATGTGAGTTGGTGATAGTCGAGGTCTCCTTGCTATATTAGTGTCTTGCCCCCCCACCTTCCTTCCCGACCGCTTGCCTTACTATGGGCTGCCTAGTGGTATTGTTTGTTTTTTTTTTTTGAAAACGCCCCCGTTCAGTGATAGTGGTGCTGGTAAGAGCAGACACCACTAGCACCTGGGGAGAGGCTCCATCTATTGGTGGGGAGCATCACCTGCTGGAAAACGGGTCCAGCCTCCCTTATACAGACTGACTTTGGAGTACATCAGGAAAAGAAAGCAAGTGGGAGACTCCAGGGGGCAGATACCTACTGCTGCAAACAAGTTCCTCCCTCCCCTTACCAGCCCCTCTTACCACCCATCCGCCTTGGGCTGCACCTGCTGCACCTGCTGCACCTGCTGGAACTCAAGACTGTAACTGCAGTTCCTTCTTTCGAGACCACAACCTCATTATATTATTCTGAGACCTCACTTCTGAGACATACCTGCTGCCGCAAGACTTATTCCTCCCTCCCCTCACCAACCTCTTTTGCCATCCTTCAGCCCTTGTTTGAGGCTGTATCCATCCGCTTTCCTTGATTATCCTGGAGACCAGGTGATATTTTTTTAGCAGGATATTGGGAGGAGGGAGAACCTCTTCACCCTGAGCCTGGCGTCAGATACACTGTTGGACACTTGTTCATTCCTCCCCCTGGTCCCATTTCTTGACTGAGAGTCTAAGCTACCCCCCTTTTCTACTGCTGACCAAACCATTCTCTCTACTATGGTTGTGGCTGCCAGAGGGAACATGTCTGGGAAATCCTCGGGGCTTCTCATTGGGATGCTGGGGTCAACTTGCAGCCAACCCACTTGCCTTGCTTCTTGCCCGATATGTGTGCTATTAGTTGCCTTCCCCATGCGATGCTGCATGTTTTGCTGTGTTTGCCCATTTGCATCAGGGTTCGAAATTGGTTATGAGTGAAAGCATTGTGAGGGGATCAGGCAGACTGTTGAGGGTTCAGCCTCCTGATGCATTGGTGCAAGTCCGACGAAACAGTCTGTCACTGCAGTGTTTGCTTTGTGCTGTATCGTTGTGCTACTGCAGTGTTTGCGTTGTGCTGTATCGTTGTGCTTCGTCTGGTTCATCTGCAAGATTGCATTTGGAGCATAGATGCTGCTCCTGGTTCATTTCCCACCTTCTACTACAGGATGGATCTGTTCCAGTCCTGCAAGTTTTGTTCCATAGGTGTCCAATGTAGTACTTCGGAGATCTGGTGGTATTGGATTTCGTACCATTGAGTGCCTTGTGTACACACACTTATCATCCACTGAAACACAACACACACACACACACACACACACACACACACGCACACACACACACACACACACACACACACACACACACACACACGCAAACAGGCGAAGTACACATTCATCAGAAAGTGCAATGCTGTCCACTTGCAAAAAGAAATGAATGAACTCGAGAGAAGAGAGGAGGAGGAAAAGAAGAAGAAGAAGAAGAAGAAGACGAAGAAGAAAGAAGAAGAAGATGATGTACACCAGCATAGACCAATGATAATGCTCTTGTTCTTCGTCAACCACTCTCCTCCTCCTAATCTCCTCCTCTCTTATTCAAACAAGAATAATAATAACAATGTTGAATGGCTGATCCAGAATCAATGTCCGAGTCCCTCTTCTACTGCAGATATCACTTGAAGTCCACCATAGCCATGGCCGTCCCTCTCTCTCTCTCTTCCTCATAGGCCGAGGCTATGGCGGACTACCAGGGCATCGCCTTGCTGTCCAAAGGACAACATAAAGCAACTATGGCTGCTCTAGCTCAGGCCGCCATGCCTGACTCTGCCTCGAAGCTTCTTGGTGTAGCCCTGCCCCAACTGGGCCTTCCTGCTGCAGCGCCCACCAAGGTGATGAAGATGACATCCACCATAGCCAGGTCAGTACCTCTGGCGCTCCTAGTCCTGTTTTTCTTCCTCCTCCGTGTCCTTGCTCCTTCCCCAGCAGCGCAGCTGAGTGCTAACTCTGCTCCAGCCAGCACTCTAACCAGTGTGTCGCCAAACTTGCGCACCGACAATGAGGAACAACTGGCTCGTCCTGGAGATATAGCGGCCTGCTTGCCTCGTGGCGAGTGACTTCCTAGTCCGCGCGGCCTCCAACCAACTGGTACCTCCTCCCTTTCGGAGGGAAACATCATTGCAGACTCTGATATTGCCCGTACAGGTCCTAGACTCAGACTGGTTCGACTGGCACCCGCCTAGACCTAGCCTACAACTACTGGGCCTGTAAAAATGCCAACTTTTGTCTTCTTCTGCTCGGCCCCGAGTACCCGGCACATCTACCTCTACCTGGTGTGGTACCGGCCTACCCGCTAGAGTGTTTTCTGCTGCTTCAAGTGTCATGGGCCTCTTTCCCCGCCGCTTGAGTGTTTTCTCCCGCTAAAATCCTCAATGTCACGGCCACAGGTAAGCACCGGCCCTTCGGGCCCACTGAACGAACAAGTGCCCTTGCGGGTCACACACACATTCAAGCCGACAAGCGCTCAGACAGACATGCAGACCAGCAAGCGTGCACACACACAGACTTAGAGAACTCAGTAACAAGCGGAAAACTCAGCAAGGCATTCAGTCCATGAGCAAAACTCAGAAATCAGCTGTGTGTGTCTTTTTTTTTTTTTTTTTTTTTCTCCCCCCAAAAAGACGACCCAAGATGATGCTAGGGGTGCTGATAGGAGCAGACACCACTAACAGTCTTGGGAGGGCTCCATCTATTGGTGGGGAGCAACACCTGCTGGAAAGTGGGTCCAGCGTCCCTGATCACCGTAATCAATTGTTTGAACAGTTATAAATGTGCAGGCACTCGGTGATCGGCAACATTGATTGCCTTCGAGCGAGGGGATTGACTCCCCATCAAACCCTAGGACCATTGCCCTGCCCTATTCAACTACTGTCCGGTACAGTAAGAAGGGGAAAGATCCGGACAAGGTTTGGCTTCTACTTCTGCAATTCTCTACCCAGTGTTGCCAGCGCATGTGTCTCCCCTATAGCACTAATTAACAAAATCGAAATCACAAAAGGATGAAAGAGCAGCCTCAGATAAGAGTCCTACTCTTCCGTCCTCTCCATGTGGCCGGGACCAAGCGACTCACCCTCGGCCCGCCACATGGCAAATACTTGTGTTCATAGTAATCGGTGTGCCCATCAATATTCGTAAAGAGAAATCAATTCCACTCAGGCGATATCAAGCACATCCAAACATTGATCCCTATCGACAAACACCAGTGGGAGGTCCTATCCCTACCCCACCCCTTCGCACCACCACTGTGCACCTTTCCACACCCCCCGTTCAATAATCGGCGGCCAGAACAGAGAAAAGAAGGGGGGAAGAGGAGAAAAGAGTTGTCGTGCTCGAGCAGGAAGCGGCTCGCACATGCCCCCGTCAAACATCTTGTTGTCAGACGTGTCCATGTGCGTGCCATGGCTGCAAGGGACCTCGGCTGAGCACCACATGGTAGATGTTTTCACCTCGAGCAGTGTTTGAGTTGGTGTGCATGCATGTCGGTCCACTGAACAAAGTCGTTGCTGATTCTTCGCATTCGTGTTGCCGATCCGTGCATGGCAGCTTGATTGTTACTGGGTTCTACTGCGGGCTACAGAATGGATTCTTCAAAGAGAGCAGGGAAACGCTCATGAGGCAGGAGCACTGCAGGGAAGCGGCTCACACATGCCCCCGTCGAACGTCTTGTTGTCAGACGTGTCCATGTGCGTGCCATGGCTGCAAGGGACCTCGGCTGAGCGCCACATGGTAGATGTTTTCACCTCAAGCAGTGTTTGAGTTGGTGTGCATGCATGTCGGTCCACTGAACAAAGTCGTTGCTGATTCTTCGCATTCGTGTTGTCGATCCGTGCATGGCAGCTTGATTGTTACTGGTTTCTACTGCGGGCTACATAATGGATTCTTCAGAGAGAGCAGGGAAACGCTCATGAGGCAGGAGCACTGCAGGTGTCGAACACTCACCCAAGAAGTTGAAGGGAACCCCGGTTGCTGGGGTCGACAAAGACGAGACGCCGGGATCTAGGGCTCACCAGAGCGTCGTAGTTCGGAATATCAGGAAGTTGTGGCAGGTGTCTGACTGTCCTGAGGCGAAAGGTGGCCAGGGGGCTGATGTGAAAAATGCGGCGTATAGAAGGTTCGCAGGGGAGGCACTTAGAGTCACCGGAATAGATCATTATGTTAGTATGTCACTGAGTCCGTGGAGTTCGGAGTGGTCCGACTTCCTTGGTCCTTACATGATTTTAGCTAGGGCATCGCAAGACGTGTTTGAAAAGGTGGAAAAGTGTATGTGGCTTGGGAAAGCGGTCAACTGCCGGGAAGAGACGCTGTGAAGCCTATCACCAAACAAGGCAAAGCAGGGAAAGCTCAAAAGCAAGGTCCTGGTTTCGAGGTGAAGGGTGCATCTAGAGTTCCAGTGCATTGGATACCAGGAACAAAAGGATCGAGTTTCCTAGTTCCGGTCCATGATCTCGATGTCAGATCGTGGAAATCACTTTCCACGATGGGGAGGCGTGAGCGGCTGCAGATCTTGCGGGATGTCTTAGGAGGTGCGGTTATCTTGGCTCCGAAACAAAGCAAAGCTGCAAGAGACGCTGGGTTGCATTCAATGGAGACCTATGTTGAAGTCGTTAAAACGGAGAGAGCGATGTTGCGAATGCTCCATTACTTCATCTTTATTTCAGACCCAGCCAAGAAGCCGTCCGATTGGAAAGACCTTTTCTTCATGGACCTTGCTGATTTATTCGACAAGTATCGTGATCAGGGTCTTACCTACGAGAGATGGGTTGATCACAGGGAGCATTTCAAGGATTTGCCTTAGATAAAATCGTTCCCGCCAACGCTGGGAGGTGAAGATGAGAAAGGGGAACAGGTTTTGAGAAGATCAAATCTCTCGCTGAAAGGTGTCCTCCTGAGTTCGAGCATTTTGTGGGGAAGTTGTTGCATAGGTCGGCAACGTGAGGTACGGAGGGCATTCGCTTGTCCGGAAAGGCGAAATATATTCACTTCCAAAAACAGAACGTGAAGTCTGTTTTTGTGCCTTTCCAATGGGATCCTAGCGATGTCTCAAATGTCATAGATTGTAATGAGGTCTATAGGGTCATCTGACATCTGACATGCTACACTGTCGTGCTTGATTTGTGTCATCCAACTCAAATGGCGATGTGGACAGAGCCGGTTTTTTATGGGCTCTTGAGATTCATGAAAATGGTGGGAGGGGAGTACTGGATGTTAATATGCTTCGTTCCACGGTCCTGTGAGCTGACGTTTCTCCGGCGGGTGGTGCAGTGGGATATCCACATGTCAATTGCCAAGTGGACTCGGTAACAGCAGCAGAAGGTTCGACATCCCTATAAGGTTGCGAATTTGCCAATGGAGGATACAAACAGGATGGTGCTCATTATGTACTTCGAAGACGGGGATTACCATCGGAATACAATTCCTTTGTTTGAAGATATCCAACCGACAGGGCCGTCTTCTAGTTCCTTAGCAACTGATATTTCAACACTTGCGAGGCGAGAGCGAAAGCCGAAGTTGCTGACGGACGTAGTAGAGAAGAACTTTCAGCCAACGAAGTGGAAAATGGCAGGCATGGAGTCGAAAAAGAAAGTAGTGTACGAAGGAATGGAGAGGGAGACGAACTCAATGGTAGAGACGCTGGAGCAATTCTGCCCAGTGGATGAAGCTGTTGTGTTTCTGGGAAAGGGTCATGCAGCATTGGTGTGGGAGCTGTTGAAAAGTAATCGCCATTGCGTAGTCTTAGAAGGCGAGGACATGAAGTTCGACTTCCTTGTGCAATTCGTGAACAAGATGGTCGACACTCGAGAATATCATGCGAAATTCATCAAGCCACCACCTTGCCATGACGAAGCTCGGGATTTCGTGCACAAGGTGGGTCAAAATATGCCGAACATCTGGCAGTTCCTTTTCGAGATGCGGCCAGAGAATAGGGGAGACCGTGCGTATGTTACTCGCAGGCGGAAAGTTGAGACTTCACTACGAGGTTATCATAAAGCGTCTTCAGACAAGGAGGTTGCATTCCTTGACCGGTTGGAAATCATGTACTTTGATCAAGGAATCGGTGCTTTCACGCTCACTGCGTACGCGGCTTCCTTTCCAGACGGGGAACAGTTTGACGCTGATGACTCAGAAGAGGAAAGTGTTGATGGTACTTTGCAAGCGGCCTTGGCAAGTGAAAGGCAAAAGGCAAGTACCACGTCTTCTCACAAGATGGCTATAACAGGGACGTCATCAGGGACTCCTTCAATTGGGACTTCTGGTGTCGTGCCTGCCGGTGCAATAACTCTTCCACTAACTACACCTCCTGCCAGCACCGCCGCTTTGACAACAAGAGTGTCATCATCTGTAGGATTGATGTCCGATCAAGCGACGGCCTTGAGAACTCTGTTCGGTGCTGCAGTCTCCCCCGAGGTATTAACGAATTTGACAGCATTTGCATAAAGCCCTGCTTTATTGCAACGTCTCCTTCTTCCTCAGACCGCACAAGAACAACATGAACTTGCAGAGGCGTTGGAGTATGAGTATGAGATTGGCGATAAGATCCCTGCGGACATCGCTCAATTGACGGGTCTTATCGCTTGTCGAGATGACCATACGATGATGGATGATGATAAGTGAGGTCACGACATCGTGTGGCATCCACGACATTTTTAACCGGCTCTGGCGAAAGGGCAATGGGTGATGGCAATAAAACAAGATGGTAAGTGGCAATTTTGCTCCGACAGACGTATGGCGCAATCAAAGTTTTATAGACATGCAGAGGATCAGATCAAGAAGCGGCTTGCTCGACTCAACCCTAATGTTTCTCCATCAAGAGTGGACACAAGGACGAAGGAGGTTTTTCAGGAGCTCAAGGCATTGTGAAGACTTGAGTACTTGGAAGACTTTTATGATAGAGAAACAAGCCCGGCATACAGATACAACTGGTATATTGAAGAGGGCAACGACACCGGAGCGGAAAAGGGACAAGGCCCTGGTGGTGGACCGAGTGGAGAGGGAGCTGAACATCCAAGTAGTGACGACGGAGGATATGATAAGGGAGGGAGTGGTGAGGGTGGAGGGACATCAGAAATGCCTAGGTCCAGTCAACCAACAAGTGCCGCTACAGAAGGGCAACCAAATCGTCAGCACGAAGGAAGCGGCCGTCCTGTAGAAGGATATACAAACATTGGTGGTTTGCCGCAGATGAAACTGTCCACTGCAGTGGCACAAGTCGACGAAGGATGTGAAGGTGGACTAAGTGCCACCACAACACTCACAAGTGCCATTGTGACAGATGTTATATGGAGTGATACCAATGGTGCAAGTGTCTTTCCAGTCGGCGAGAACGCCAAAATTGGTAGCCCGCACGACCATATGTGGGAGTCAATGGATATTTTGTCATGCGGGTTGAAAAGTAAAGGGCGACTTAGGACATCAATGGATGAAACCATGTTTCTGGGGGAGACGGAAACGCAGGGCGAGCCTCACACTCCATTCGATGAAGAGACACTCAGAGGCGATTTAGAATTTCCTACAGAATTTCGAAGTTCGCTAACAACGGAAAAGGCACGACGAGGGTCTCAGGAGGCGCGTACTGTATGCGGAACAATGGAGGAAACCATGTTTGTGGGGAAGATGGAACCGGTGGTCGAGCCTAACAGTCCATTGGATGAAAAGACCCCTGGCGGCGACTCCGATATTCGTATCGGATTTCGAAGTCTGTCAGAGAAGGCACAAGGAGAGTCTCATGATTCGCCTATTATATCCATTACTGCTGGGAGGAAAAACACTCTTGAGGGACTCGTGGGGAAAGAAACAATCCAAGCATCTGACATCGAAGAGGATGAAGGACATATTGTACTGACTACTCCAGAGCAACATACACCTGTAGAGGAAGGACAAAAGAATACACTTGAACCTTTTGTACAACAGTTGAGCCCATATGTTCAAGTGATAACCATCGAAGAATCCCTTGTAACATCAAGACAGTTGGGAGGTGAGAAAAAAAACCATATTGAAGGGAAAATCGCAGTTGGTCGTCGAGGTGGGCACTCGCCTTACGAAGAGAATATATGTGTAATATTGTGCATTGGAAGTATTTCATGTTTATTTGCATATACGTAGTGTACCTTATGGTGCGTCCGAATCGGTAATCGAAGGGAATATATGTGTAATATTGTGCATTGAAACTATTCCATGTTTATTTGCATATATGTAGTGTGCCTTATGGTGCGTCCGAATCGGTATTGTGAAGTACATGGTTGACTCATAATATATTGACTGATAAATTAAATACTTGACTGCTATTAATCTTCATTTACATTCATGTTGTTTAAGCAGATTTTGAATAGCATCATAACGAACATAACTCATACTACTTGTTACTATGGGTCATGATTGTGGTCTCTACATTGATGAACGTGCAGGCATGCGTAAAGGACTGTGGAAAACGCCTCACGTGCACTCGCAAAGGAACAGTGACAAAAATATGAAAGCGCCTCGCGTGCATTCGCAAAGAAACAGTGACAAGAATATTATACGTCGTGGTTTGCAAGCCTTGTCGACGCCGCCGTTGTTGCCCAAAACAATTAAAAGACGTGCCGAACATGTGGCGGTCACGTTTGTGAAGCCAACTGCTTTGAGGATGTTTAAAGCTGTGGGAATATGAACGGAACAAGGTAAGAAATTGCATCGTGAAGTTTGCACTTTGTCTATTGTGGAAAGCGGCAGCGACAGCGACAGCGAAGTAGGCAAACAAGCACCGTCATGAACTTGTGTCTGCTTCTTATCTATTTTCAGGAAGGTACCACTTGTATGAAAGTCTTAGACATACCGTTGTTGTTTACCTGTGTGTTTGTATGCAGTGCCTGGTCGGTCGTTCAAAATTCCTCTACCAACGCAACGCCTCACTGAGGTCGAGATGCAGTATGTTAAGAGGGTTGTGAGCACTGGCGAAGATAATGAAAAATACGACATTGTTGTTTACAATGGTGATTGAAAGGTGGAAAAGAAAGACATCATGATCATCATTGAAGCGGGAGGATGATTGAACGACGAAACCATGAATTTGTATTTGTTAGCCATCCAGATCGACAACGATAACGCCAAAGAGAGTTTGATGTTTAGAGGAGAGATTCAAGACGAGAGTCCGAAGGACATTCCATCTGAGTATATTGTAGATTTTTTTTTCTATGTCAGATTGGCATCCACGACGTTCAGAGAAATTGCTTACTGCGAGGGAAGGAAGTGGGTTAGGGAAAAATATATTTTTGATTTTAACTTCGTACATATCCCTTTGAACTTTGGGAACCACTGGGTTTTGGCATGTGTTACAATAGACGGTCGCAAGTGTGAATTTCAGTTTCTGTACTATCTCCCTCGCGGCGACCACCTCGCACCGCTTGAAGTATTAGCCGAGTTTTTTAGAATGGAATTCAAACGTCAAAATCTTCATGAAAGATATCACATGGACGACCTTACGACATCTTTCGAGACATCGCTTGATGGGGTGCCCGTCCAACATGATGGTTGTAGTTGTGGTGTTTTTATGTTAGGTTTTGCATCTTTGCTTGCGAAATGTCGCTTTCCACCATTCGATTTCTCGCAAGATGACATCCCATATATGAGGCATAAAATTGCATTCGACATTTTATCGATGGTCGAGCATGAGTGAACACTCCAGATACATAGAGTATGATATCATTCAACACTTTGTTGATGGTTAATAACAGTTTCAAGTGGTGTGTGTCATTCAACACTTTGTTTATGGTTAAAAATGTCATTGAACACTTTGTTGATGGTTAACAATATTTTCTATGGTTGATATTGCTTTCCACAATTTTAATAAGTTATTTAACAAAAAGTTCTCACCATCGCCTTGTTTCATCGCTATTTTCCTCATTTCCTCATATCTTATATGTGTTATTTTGCACTTGCAAAAAAAGTGAACATGAAAACAATTTCAGTTTTAACGAAAACATTGTTATGTGCTCGAAAAAGAGTCTTTGGTACTTGTATGCAACCACTAAGCTACCTAAGTTGCCACGACAGTGTTAGATTACGCTCATGTAAAGATGTAGTTATACTAAGGGCCGAAAGTTTTAACCGTTCAATATCAGCGTTTGCCTAGTGAAAATTAAAGTCAATGAGTGAACTTTGATTGAGTGAGTTAAGTATAGTATAGTATAATGAGGGTA
Source organism: Chara braunii (assembly GCA_003427395.1). Taxonomy (NCBI): domain Eukaryota; kingdom Viridiplantae; phylum Streptophyta; class Charophyceae; order Charales; family Characeae; genus Chara; species Chara braunii. The sequence continues at coordinate 261,692 of BFEA01000899.1, read as the reverse complement.
ATTGAGAGTGAAAAAAGGTTTAGCAGTATACTTATGTACCCTGACACGCACAACAACATGTAAAGTTAATACCTTTTTTATTTTAATTTTTGTCATATCTTGGCTAAAAGCACGCTTATTAGATGCGATTAAGAATGAGTGATGCGATATCGGCGAAATTGTACATGTGGAACAAGTGGAACAAGTGAGCGAGCGCAAACCGTCGCTGAAGCCAAGAAGAACATGTACGCTGTCATGCGTCACACATACACACCGAAACACTCTTCATAGGCAAGAAGCCCAATCAAGGGGTCACGTAAGAAGATTAAAAATTAAGCACGTTTACATCGACAACATCCGTATCCCGCCACAACCGTGCTCCAAATATCCTCGTCAAAACCCGAGCATCCACTCTCCTACTGACGACGTTTTGGCTTGTCCCTTACGTACATTTCAACCGGCGCCAGATGCCGGTATCCTCAGGGGGTAGGCGACCCTCTTGGTATGGAATGGAGGAGAACAACTGTTAAAGTGCAGTTGATCCCATCCGACCTGCCTAGCCAATCCATTCCCACTCTGGTGCCTTCCGTCCCACGAACCGTCCCAAGGTCTCATTAAAAAACTCTCTCGGGTACCTAAGAAGCCTCAATTCCCTGCTTAATGACAGCAGTGGCATTTCCGCTAATTCGGCCGACGTCGTGCAGGCCCGAATCCGTGCCAAAGCGCTACAGATGACTCCTTTTTTCTGCTTTTTGTCAGAATACGACTCAAAGCTCTGCATTTCCGACCAAACGTCATCGTCGTTTTTCCCTTTATATCGAATCTCAATTCTGTTGGGTTCCAACCAGATTCCCTTCCCCACATCCGTCCTTTTCAGCTGCAAGTTCCTATCATAGATCCCTGCTACCTTCCTCATTACTCCTTCTGCTCTCTCCCGCCCTTTCCTCGTCGTCCCTTTCCAATCAAAGATCGATAGGTTATCGACGAGTCGAACCCCCTGAATTAGTACCCTGTCCTTACCTAGTGAGCCGAGAAATGCTACCTCGTTAAAAATACACAATAAACAGGTCAGGGGTGGGTTGCTACATTTTCCCATAGGCACCCCTTTTGTCTGCCCAAGCAACCTCCCCGCTGCGACTAAAAAGGTATGATCCAACTCATACTGCACATACCTCACTACCTATTTCACGCTTAGAAACACCCAATCCTCGCATCTCTGTTTCGCAAAAGATACCCCTTTCCCTCTTCTTTTAACATACACCCCCTTCCTCCCTTTTTCCCTTAGAACCCCCGCAAGCCATTCCACAGCTTCCCATATTGACGAATGCAGTAAATCGTTAATCATTTCTTTTACGTCAAAGGACATTCCTTTTACGCATCCGCCTTTCCCTTTCACCTGTGCCCATTTCGTGATCCTGTGCACCTTCCTTTTTAGCTCACCTGTTGACCTCAGATTGAAGTGCCATGTTGGCGCTACTAGATTGATCATCCCATTGAGCGCCCTTGCAACCCTCTGTCCCGCTAGCCTTGACGGCTCCGGGTAGGTTGGTGTGATCGGCCAAAATTGTACATGTTTTATTTCTTATGAGTCACGTAAGCATTTTTTATGACAAATAGGTCGTTTAAGTCATCGGGACGGTGATATGGTATGTATAAGAAACATGTTAGAAATAGGAAAAATATTATCGTTATAAGCGGAAAAATGGGTTTATTTTTAAAGATTGGCCAAAGGTAAGCCTGATAGACGACGATATAGTATAATAGAGTGATAGTATGCTGAGTATGTTTTTTCTTTGACAAAAGGGAAGCCTAAAAATGTGAGAAAAAATGACGAACGTGAAGGCTGCTGCTGATGGTGTGGAAGGAGGTCTGATGGTGAAAGATTTGGTCGATGCCTTGGATCGGCAAGAAGTAGCTCGAGGACAAATTATGAGGGTTGAAACCTTCTTGTTTAAGGGGGAAAGGGTCTCCAATTGGTTGAAAATGGCGGTACAACCGATGGTGAGACTGTCGGAGGTTGACAAATTCAAGCGTGTCTTAAAGTACGTGTGGTACGAGCTCCACTATGAAGTAAATAAAGTGATATTCAGCGCACACGAAAGTTGTAACATGTTCAAAGATAAAATGTAGAAGAGATGCAAACTTGGAGATGACATGCTAGCCGTATCGAACTTAGAGGCTATGAGTCAGAATGATTACACGACGGTGGGTATTTCTGTCTCTGCCTTTAGGAAGAGAGCAAAGAAGGTTCTTGGGATAGCAGATGAAGAGCAATGCGCTATAGTACTCTTATGATTTTTCTCGGCGTTAGAAAGGGGAGCACTGATGAGCCGTGGAGACGTTAAAAAAAAACTTACATGGGCTACAATAATGAAAAGTATTGAAGGGGGTGATTTGGACCAAGTATACCTGTTCCAAATGCGCCAACATAGGCGAAAACGTAAGGAGCGTGAGTCAGCCACGACTGGAGCCCCGGATGCACAAAAGATTGTTCAAGACGTACTCGCAAGATTGGAGTTGGGAAAAAGACTCCGAAAGAAAGTGGTCCAAAGGAAGGTTGTGACAGTTGCCCGAGTAAAAGGGAAACCTTGTCGATCCAGCCTAATCCAAAGCTAGCTATGTTGTCGTCTCATTTAGGCCTATGCCCAATCTCACACCCCCAATCAGACTAGGTTACAGGCCAACGCGACCCGCAATAGCTATGATCATTGTCAGCCTGGATGTAGCCCCCGGTTAGTCACTGGATTACCTTCCACCCTTGGCAATCCCCAAATCTCTTTACAAGGCCTCACACCCCTGCGTACAAGTTACAAGGCAATGGCCCAACACCTGTCAGCGTCGTTCTAGCATCGATTAGCCTAAACATTCAACGATGCACAACTACATCTGAAAACAACTAAGCGTATAACGACACCTAAAATTCAGAATGTGGCGTCTATAGAATCTTGAAAAGACCAAGGATGTTGATGAGTCGAATGTTTTAGAACGAGAGATTAAAAATTGTCTTCCGCCCCTTCGCTACCTCCACTAAACACCGCCTTAATCACGAACAGTCCTCCTCAACCCCCACTAAGGACAGACCCAGTTTCCACCTTGCTCCCACCAAGGCATCCGGCTTGCCCCAAAGTATGCCTTGATCAACCCCTTGCCCTCATCGTCCACCACCAGAATATGATGTCGATCCATTAATCTCTCTCGGCCCCAGACTAGAACATCCCGCAAACTCTGCCCTCACGCCCTACATGTCATTCACCTCCCCCCTTGTGATGCCCCTGCAGAGCACTACTCTCCCCCTTGAAACCAACTTACCATCTTGCCACAACTAAATCATTATTGACCAAGGGAAGAGACAATAAACACGCTGATAATTGAGATGACGAAACCCTTTGCCCTAATCTGGCACCGTTGGGATATGGTATCGACCCTTTCACCTCTCCCAAATGGTGAAGCTCTCAAGGCAAAATAAACAAAATACTGCTTTCATATTTATTGATTTTGAAAAAGTTTATGATCATGTGGATTGTTTTTTTTTAGAAACCTGTCTGGTAAAAATGAATTTTGGGCCTAGTATAAGAAGATGGGTTCATATTCTCCATTCCAACACAACCACAAGGATTTAGGTAAATGGGTTACTTTCACCCGATATTACATTTCAAAGCTCGGTGTGTTAAGGGGACCCATTAGCCTCCTTTCCTTTGGTCATTATCATGGAAGCCCTAGGGAAAAATCTAAAAATCAATCCTGATATAAATCGTCTTCGATTAACAAGTATCCCTGAGGAGGCTATATCCATTTACTCTACGTTTGTTGCTGATTTAACTATTATGATGGAGGCCTCACAAGAAAATCTAGAAGAAATTAAGGCTCTAATGAACCACTTCTCCCAAATATCAGATATGTGTTGGGGGCAATTTGAATTGCACAAGGGAAGCCAAATACAAATGATGTTTGGATTACAACACCAATGCTTAAAAAAATGGAAAACTAGAAAAAAAAGCACACATCCTTGTTTGGAAGGGCGCTTCTCATTAACAATGTAGTCTTGACCTCCATTTGGTACAAGTTGGCGATATGGGAACTGGACAAAATTTCTTACAACGAGTTAAAGTAAACCCTTATGGCATTCTTGTAGAGGTGACTATGAATCTCCTCATGTGATTCCCAGCGTAGCCTGGCTCACCATTATCCAACCAAAGGCAAGGGGAGGATTGATAATTATACACCCCATGCTTCAATGTGAGGCACTAATTCTCCATTGGTTGAAGAGATTGATGTTTGAGACTGAACTCCCTGACATACTTTAGCATTGGAACAGATATGTAGGTTGGCGCCAGAATCTAGAAAGAACATTCATCCCCTCACATGGGTAGAGGATCGTTATTGGAGCATTCCTAAAGCCCAGGCAAGCTCCTGCATGGAAGGAGAGAGGGGGGAAATTACGAGAGATCTAGTGCTAGACAATTTCTGGATAATTCTGTTAAAATCCTCGTGTAAGTTACCTTTGCCTAATAGAGCTCCCCCCTCAAGGTACGAGGAAATTCTTCGTCAACCTATTTTTGGAAATCGTTAGATAACGGATACAAATGGAACAATTTACATAAGTTAAAATTTCCCCTGGTCCACATGGGTTAAGCATGACGTTATGAGAATCAAAGATTTATGGGACGCAGTGACAAGAAATTGAAAAACAATACAAAATTTAAGACAAGAAATTAAATATGGTCATAACCTAACGGGGACTCTAGATCAGATCCTTTCTTCCCTCCCCCTGATTTGGTCGATCGTTTTGAGAAAATAACAGTTTTTTTTGGAAGAAGATTGGGTTTGTGGAGTTGGACCAGATGAAACTAAGATGGTGGGACAAATCATTGACAAACGTATGGATGGTGCTTCAGTGAACTTCTTCAAAATTCACAAAGATCATACATTGTCACAATCACAACAAGATAGTGTGTTTTTTGTCCCTTCCAACTCTTTATATAGAATAAGGTTGGTGTATTGTTCCTCCCCAAAAGGTTGAAAAACTTTTCATCTGGACATTCATATTCCCAAGCTCCCTCTGGATCCAGCGGATTGGGTGTGGAGATCTTCCAGAAGCAGCAAACCCCAGAAGTTGCAATCATTGTCGGTCGAAGCATCTTACTGATTGCTGAGACCAAGAGTGGATGTATCGACAATTATAAAGGAATGATGGGCCAGGCAGCTGAACATTTATCTAGAGTCACTCAGTCATATCTCGATGCGTAAAGGGTTCAAGGAAAGACCGACAAAATTTGTGTCTCTACAATGCCAAATAGTTCATAAATGTGTACCAACAAATGATTGGTTAGTAGAGAGGGTTAGCTCTCCCGTGGTGTAAAGCCTGTCTAGAAGTATTTCCAAGTAGAAAAATCCGGGAAACCATTGAACATACATTCCTACAATGTCAAGGAGCGAGATTGCTATGGAGAAGATGGGACTATGTGTGGAACAAACTTACGGGTTTGGAGTGGCCCTGGAGTTGGCAAGCGATCCTGCTGGGATAATGGAACCCGGTTACAGTCAATTGATCAAATTTTCGGCAAAATCTGTTTAATATAGAAAGAAAGGCGGTATTGTGGGCACTATGGTACAAATGTTGTGAACATGTGATGGAAAAGGTAAGACTAGAAGGGGGGAAATTTTCAGACCTTATTCAACAATTCATTCAAATAGAAACTCGTACCCAATGGAGTAAATTAAAACAGGCTCTAAGAAAATTACAACAAAAGAGGGATATAAAAATGAAATTACAGAAATTCAGGCTTGACTGGCTGGGGGAAAGTTCAGAGGAGAGGCTGGGAGAGGTGGTTTGGCGAGAGGAAGAGGATGAGGTCTCCTTTAAAAGAGACTATCACATTTTCTTTCACGAGTGGTTCAAGATCCTCCCAGGAGCTTCATTGAGATCTCCAAATTTATTTCCTGATCCTTTTCCCCCCTCAGACCTAGCTTTAGTGGATATGGATTGGTATGCTAGGGGGGAGGGGTAATTTATAATGGGTTGGTAATTAGCATTTTCACTCCATGCCTTCACTGGTGGTTTATGGGTAGATCTGCTAGAAAGATAGGTTTATCTGGCGGCTCAATCGGGCTGAAGAGGCAGGTTTCTACTTTCATCTTACAATGCCCTGTTCTGAATAATCATGTAAGGGATGCTGGACCCGGTTTCCAGCAGGTGTTGCTCCCCACCAATAGATGGAACCAGCCCTAGGTGTGCTAGAGGTGCCTGCTCTTATCAGCAC
>BFEA01000899.1:213700-251528 GCA_003427395.1 Chara braunii | reverse complement strand
TTTTTTTTTTTTTTTTTTTTTTTTTTTTTTTTAATTTAATAAAGACCCCTTATGCAAGGCCTCTATTCCGTTTCTGGCTTTTTGGAAGGTTTCGGGTTCAACACTTGCAACCCATAACCTTCCAAAAAGCCTTATTATCTTTCCGGCACTTTGCTTAGGCCAATAGCTTCTAGAATCCTCTCGGTCCTACTTCTGAATCTTCAGTTCCAGTTCAACCCGATATTTGTTAGCATGACTTGAACTTGGGGCCATTACCTGCGCACGATTCGTCTGTGAAAGTTTGACAGTTTACCTGGACGTACTCGAGACCGTCAGACAAGTCGTCGGAGAAATCATTGTCGGAGAGGGATATAAAAGTCCGAATGGTTAGCATTGACATCCTCTTGCGCTAGTTTCTCTATGACCCCTGAAGACGCCGGACAGGCGACGGGCAGAAACAGTGTCGGGTCTGTCGCCTGACATGCGTTGAATTTTGTACTTCATGATTATCTTTCGACGCAGTTACCTGCGCTCGGTTCTATTCTATTCTCGTCTTCTTCCTGAGTGGTGTGCTTATATATGCTACATACTTGTGTCCGAGCAGCTGTGTGTTTGAATACTTGGACTGATGTTGACAACGTTTCTGGTGGAGGTGTCCATAGGGCCTCGCTGCACTACTCTCCAAATGTGCAAAATGAGAAGGAACCTTCCGCTAGAACTAAAAACAGATACGCCGCCATATTTTTTGTCTTTTGTGCATGTGGAGAGTAGTGCGGAGAGCCCCATAGAATCAGTCAGACTCCCCATGAATAGATGGGAGCCTGTTGTTGTGTTTTTTGTCCTTCTTGTTGGGGGGGATAAGTTGCAAAATACCTCCATAAGTTGAGATATGTGCCAAAATGCCCCTGAATAGAGGGAATGCCGCTCTGACAAAGAAACTTTTTCTTTTCTTTTCTTTTTTGGGGGTAGGTTTTTTAATAAAATGCCAGGAAACGGGCCTGGCGTCCCTCACAACCACCAGTACTTGGCCCAGCTATCGATGCCGAGCCTGGAATGCCCCTGCTCGCCGATTTTTGCCGAAGCGCTGGGGTACCGTTTCAATTTTTTTTCGCTGGCGCTTCCAGCCGTTGTGGTCCGGTACCCCGAAGCCCTGAAGGCGCGGCGCGTATACGGGAAAGCACCGCGACCGATAGCTGGGCCAAGTACTGGTGGTTTAAGGGCGAGACATCATCCGTCAAGCCCAAAAATTTGGCCAGCACACACTGCAAATCACAAAACAAAAATGAAAAACAAAGAGGAAAAAGACAGACCAGCTTCTAATACTCCTACTATATACGTGGGTCCAAAAGAGGACAAACCCTAACCACTGTCAGTTTCTCCAGCCATCCCAAACTGTTACCTAACCCTGCTATATCGCCCTGCCGCCCGCACGGCAGCGGCAGGGGCCAGCCCCCGCAGGCCCCGATTGCAGGTGCAGACCCTGCAAACCCACCCACCTCCTCACGACTCAGTGCGGATAGCCCCACAGCCCACACACCCCGCTTAGCCTACCAAAAACACCAACTCCCACCACAATGCTGCTTTCGCAATCCAGCAAATTACCCTACGACCCACGTGGCAGGGTCAATGACCCCGCTAAACCCACCCACCTCCTCGTGATTCAGGAATTTCATGGTAATCTTCTCACCCTATCTGCGTCCACTCCCTAATGGAGACTTCACCGCCGTCCATGATAAAGCCCCTGCAGAGCAACGCTCGCCATACCCCCGCAAAAAAGGAATGACAACGGAGATCCGAGCCTGAGACGAATACCTATCCCGAACACAGCACCTATCACTTGATGTCTTCATGAACCAGCAGTGACACCCCACCACCCACATGGCAGGGGTCGAAGACCCCACATACGCACCTGCCTCCTTGCGAAACTATTTTGTCAAATACCCCTGGCGTCGGTTCGGCCCCCCAATCATTGCAATATACCCCGACCGGGTACCCCACAACTTTGCAAGATGTCCCCGTGCTTGGCAACTTTTCCAAAGCCGGATTGAAAGAGGCCAAGGCCCAAACGGCGAGGTCCAGATTGCAAGTTTGCGCACTGGCCTGACCTGACAGGGGGGGAAAACACAGATTTCGCCCCAGTAGGACATTCCACTCTACCCACATCTTTCAGGGGCATTTTGGCATATTGGGGTATTTTGCAAAATTTTAAATTTCCCTTGTTTTTTTTTTTCGTTTTCCAAAGAGCATCACACATTGTTTCTCGTTTTACCCATCGCTGGTGGGCGCACCCAAATGTTTTTTTTTTTGTTGAAAAAAAGACACCCTTGATTTTTTTTTTTTTCTTTCTATATTCTTCTCTCAACTTCTGTTCGTTTACCTTCCACTACCTACTCCTAAGGCTATCTAGAGGGGACCCCTGCAAGCATAGTTTCCTCTCACTGTGAAGGGGATCTTCTTTTTATTATTATTTTTTAATAGCAGGAAGTGGTGTTGTTTTTCAAAATACAAAATCATCAATTGAAAAAAAAAAAAAAAAGAACACTTGCCCGGCATTCGTTGTTTTTTTCTTTCTGAAAACAAGACTCTTCGCTGCATGCATCTTTTTCTTTTTTCTTTTTTTGCCTTTGGGAAGACCTTTACCCAGCAGCATCATACAGCACAGGCTCACATGCATAGCGCCAGCTTTTTGAGCTCCTCTCCCCCCCCTCCTCCTCCCCCCCCCTCCTCCTTTTTCTTTTTTAAAGCCTAGGTTGTTGTAGAGGTGGGATAATAGACAGACGACAGCAACCCGCAGTAATAGGCCATTCTGTTGTCCATATGAACCCCTCTGAAGACCCCACCCACCCTTCCTCTGGTCTTTTTTTGCCCTGCCGCACCCCCCCCTCCTTTGTTTGTGAAGGGCAACGGCCTTGAGATATTCTGGTTGAATGGAGCAGGGCATCACACGTTATCCCAGGGCAGAGGGAGACGTGGGTTGCTGCAGTGCCACAGAATGGCTTCTCAATCAAATCCCAATGGTAATGGGACCTGGCCTCTCGTCACATGGTTGGGCTGTTTATTTGATATAATTTATTTATTTACTTTTTTTTTTTGTAAGGCTAATTCTTTTTTTTGTCTAGGCTGTTTTTCCGGGCGCCCAGACACCCAACTTATGCCGGGGTACCCGCCCGGGTGCCTGGCCGGGCATGGCCCCCGGGCAGGGTTCCGGGCAGCCCCAGCACAAAAAAAAAAAAAAAAAAAAAAAAAAAAAAAAAAAAAAAAAAAAATCCGGAAAAAACATATGTTGTGTAGAATTGCAATACAAATGACTTTTGGCTGAAGGTCGCATTAGAATTCCTCACGGAATCAGAGATAAAAAAGGGAAATAACAGAATCACACCCAGGCACCCCCCTTTAAACCCCTTTAGCCCCTTTAAAACCAATTTATACACCCCTCCCCCCCCCTTTGAAAGCCAACTCGCAAAAAAAGAAATGAGCCGGGATTTGGTGTCCTCTGGGAAAACACAGAAAACCTTTTTTTTTTTTTTTTTTTCCGCACGTACCCCGGGCGCCCGGGTGCCCGGCCGGGCTTGAAAATCTTCCTAGTTTTTTTTTTTTAAAACAAAGTCCAGGTTGTTTTCACAGCTGGCTACTAGGCATATGACAGGCCTGCCAGCACCTGACCATTTGATCATCCCTATGTATTGCCTAACCGGTCCCCTATGCGACACCCTCCCACCCTTACTCATCACGTCTATCCCCGGCGCATCCCTACTCCCACTATCCTACCTCAGTAGACCCAGTATCATCTCCCATTCTAGTGACCTTGACTGGACAGCGGTTATACGCATCGCCGCATCAGGGTTCAAAAAGCAGGTTCTCACCTCCCTCCCCAGCGCTCATTGAAGCACTACGGAACAATGCACGTCGTACCGGGCACTTCGAGCACTAGGGGTGAGCATGCCACTACAAGTCCCATAGGCGAAGGCGAATCAAAAAAAAAAAAAAAAAAAAAATCCCGTAGGCGAACCGTTGTTACAGTTCTTGGCTAGCCTGGCCCACATGCAGATCCAGATAAATTTGGAATAGAACGTATTAGTACGGTATTACCAAAAAAAAAAAAAAAAAAAAATTAAAAAAAATCGAACGTATTGAGGATGCTCTTATCGCCTCGGTAAGTGGTTCATCCACAAAAGAAGTTTGGAAAAAAAAAAAGGAAAAAGGAAAAGGAACGAATTGAATGTATTGAGACCAACTACGGTTTTCCCCAACACAACACACCCTCATTTTGGCTGTATCTGGCTGGAAATATAGCTTGTATACATTCATTTTTGGGGTGCGTAATGTTCGGGGGAAGACGGTAGCAGGTCCAGATACGTTTAGAATGTTGTGCCACGTGGAGCGAGGCCCAACCACACACTAGTGCAGCACATAGCAGATCTTCCAATCGAAGTACTCATCAGCAGAGCTTTTGTTTTCTGTTCGCTGGATGTGCTGGATGCATCTGTTTCTTTTTCTTGTTTTGTTGCGGGGGGGTATAGCGCGTCATGTGGCACACGTAATACAGCACAGCCCAARAAAAAAAAAAAAAAAAATGCCGTTTTGGGCAAAAAAAAAAAARAAGAAAAAAGAGACAAAAAACAAAGTAATACAACCCAGCCCACATGGTTGAGTATATCTAAGTAAGGTTTTTTGAACTTTTCCCTTGACAAAAAAAACAAAAAACAAAAAAAAAAAACCTTTTTTCCCCTCCTCAGCGCTATCCAAAGTCCCCTGACGATATGGAAGGTTTTTTGAACTTTTTCCCTTAAAAAAAATAAAAAAAATAAAAAATAAAAAAAATTCCCTTCCTCAGCGCTATCCAAAGTCCCCTGACGATATGGAGACGGCCGAAACATGTAGGGACATCCGCTATGAGAATGTTTCTCCACGCTGTTTTCAACAATGATCTCTGCTTTTTAGCGCTACTCCGGTGTCATATCTTTTCCTCCTCATCTCTCTTATGCTTTCCTCCTCTCCATCACTTCTCTCCCTCTTCCCTTCTTTCTTTCTCTCACTCGTGTTTTTCTTTCTCTTCGCTTTTCGTTTTTCTTTTTCTTTTTCTTTTTTTCTTTTTCTTTCTTGCGAATGATGCTACTTGATGTTGGAAACCTTTTCGACGATCCTTGAGATTGCTCGACTTTCCAAGACAGCCCACGTGCCCAACTAAAATCCAAATCAGCAACCCACGTGATGGACCAACCGACGGGCAAAAGCAACGACCATTCACAAAATTCACACTACTTTTTTTTTTTTTTTTTTTTTTTTGAACCGTGCTGCATCTTTTGGTGGGGAGTCGCACCTGGTCATAAACGGGTCCAGAACATTGTATCCATTGAGGAACATCTGAAGGCAAGATATGGTCTTTGGCTGCCAGCATTGACGTCCTCCTTCCTTCCTGGGAGGTTAACTGCGCACAAAATTCACACTCTACTCTCTGTATATCTCTAATTAACACCGCCAACCAGCAACAAGGTAGCAGATCTTCGCCAATCTCTGAAAGTCACGATTGTAATGAGCACCAATCCTACCTAGCGAGGATTGCAACCCTCATTGTTTTACAAATTTAATAATGAAATTTAAAACATATGAGAGCATTGAGAGGAAATTAAAAAGTTAGTAAAAACGATGAAAAAAAAAACGAAACAAATGATTAATTTAGTATATTTGATATTCAGTCTTTTTACATTGCCTTATTAATTCAAACTCAATTTATTCATTATTACCCTTGATATGAGATGCAATAACCCATTCATTATGCGTCGTTGAATGGCTAAGGGGCCCACAGGCCGCGACCCGGTTTCTTTGCCGTGAGGTCGAAGGGGCAAAAGACCCCTCTGAAATGGCCCAGGGCCTGAGCGCCCGACAGTTGACTTCGGTCAACTGCCTACGGCCCAACAGTCAAAAAGTCAATACGGACCCAGCCCAGGCCGCTGGTCAGACACACTCACTTGTTTGTATGCAGGTACCAAGACAGCATCAGGACCAAGTGGAAGTCTGCAACTGTGCGCAATCCAGGCCCTCGGCTGTGAGTCAATCTGAGCCACCGTGGGTGGGAGACCTGAGGCCGGTCAGCCTCGTCAAACATTACATAAGGCTTGGTCTCCAGGGAGTCAACATTCAGTCTTGCTATGCTGCCTTGACGCTGGCTTGACGCTGATCGGACGCTGGCTTGTCGCTGGCTGTGTGCTGGCACTGTGGACGACTACGCGGGACCGAGGCAACATGCTGGCGCTTGCTCTGTTGAGCGCCAGCCTTTGCTGAGGTGGCGCACGGGACCTGTCTTCATTGCTGATGTGGTGCATGCCACCTGTCTCCATCGCTGATGTGGCATTGGCCCCACTGTCTATACTACTCGGTGATTGGACGCGACAAGGAGGGAGATCGGGATCTGTGGATGAATGAGGAGGATCGGGATACTTACCTGAGGTTGACGTCGATAGTGTGCTCTGCTGATTGTCTCCATGATTGTCTTCACGAGAGAACAGTGCCACCCGGCACTTCTATGTGATCAGGACTTGTCAGACTCGTTACTGGATACTGTTTGCTGACGTGGAGTCGCGAGGAAACCCGGAGAAGGAGTCGGAAATGTTAGGCTACTCTCTTGGTGGTGATTGATGGTTATTATAATATTCTCTCTTCCACCCTCTTATCTGTCTATTCCCCCTCCACTCTCTTCGTCTACTGGTAATGACTCTAACGAGACATTGTATCAGAGATCACTTTCATGATTATTGGAGACATTGTCCAGATCTGAGTTATCTTGTACTTCGACGTCTGACGAGCATCTTCCACTCTCGGTTCAGTACATGAGACATACATTTTGTGGGTCTGATTCAATACCTTTGTTGGAACGGTCGTCCAGTTTTGTGAGCCTGTCCTCTGTGACACGAGTCTATCCTTTGTTTCGTGTGCTAGTAGCTGTTGGGTGAGGGCTATTGACGGGGCACGAGCCGCACGACCAGCGGAATTTCCGTTACCATTACGGTATTCATTGACTGGGGTATGGTTATGGGACAAAATCCAACGGTCCTGATTCACAATCTGATTACGGCTGAGGAACAACCTACTTCATTTCTGGTTAACGTAATTGCCTCACTGAAGCCAGTTCTTGTTACAATAATAATGGGCTCAGTAATCAATTCTGGTTGAAGTACTTGGTTCGGCGGCATTGGATCCGGTTACGTCAGTTGGTCTAACGACATTTATCTGGTCACTACAGTTGGTTCGATAGAACAGACTCCGATTCAAATCGGGTTACAGTTTCTGGTCCTCTCTCTGGTTTCTTCTCAAGCGGTGACAGATCCCATAAAAAAATCATTATGGAACGCTCTCGTTACCGCACCTATCACTTGAGTACTTCCGCCGCAAGTTCCGCGGGACCAATGCAGGTCTTAAAGCCATGGTACCACTACAACAGTTGCTGTTCCAAGCCAAAAACCGGGAATTACTAGGACCTGCTGCAGTTTGATTTCCGGGCCTCGGCCTCGACAAAAAAATAGTTGTGGCTCGTAGAAGCACGTGTCCCAGGCCTGTAGCCCTGGTACCAGTAGTACCGATGGTGCCTACTTTCCGCTGGAGGCCTGGAGCTGCGCTACAAGACAGAGGGAATCGGGGCTACGCGAATATAGGGCCTCGTTCCACACCCCTCGAAACTCAAGGATTTCTTGCCCAACACCGTTCCACGGTGCCCTTGAGTTTCGCTAGTCACTGGCGGGTCGGCATTAGGTTTTCGGGATTATCAAACGGGCGGGAAACTCTCAAGGGCGGCTCAAGGGCGGCTCAAGGGCGGCCCAGGCAAACGAGGTGATTTTTCAAGTGACCACTCGGGCCACACTTGAGCTGCCCTTGCGAAGCCTTCAAGCGAGCGCCGCGAGGCAGTTTCAGGTACGTGTAGAACCCCCAATGCTTTTTTTTCCCCCCGTTTATTCTCCTTTTTCTAAGCCATTGTCCTGGTTGAACCTCTCGCGAGCTGTTCCGGCTCATTTCAAGGGCGGACTCGAAAGTTGAGTGTAACGAAACGTGACTCAGGTATTTTTTTAATCACTTTTGCAACTCGAGTGCGCACTCGAGTTTCAAGTGAAGTGAAGTGGAGCGGAACGAGGCCCATAGAGAGGCCAGCGACACTGGAAAGGGGGACTATTCATTCATTCACATTCATTGCAGCATGGGAAGTGTGCTCGGTGTACACAACGTTCTTCTGACTTCCGCAGTTGGCTGATCAATCCTGGTTCGCGTCGTGCGATCCCGCTCCAAGGGAGTATGACTATGGTGGAGTAGCTTGTCAAGACGAGCCCGCTGTGCAATCGCGATCCGCTGCTGAGACATCCAAGCTCATGCTCATGTCCCTCCACGCTCATATGAGCGAGAGTTGCCAAGACGAGCTCGAAGCAGGGAGGGGAAATGCGGACAGTGCAGCTGGAACTGTGTGCCCGGGGTACATAGTGATCAACCACGCTGCTAGTTGGATCGCCCAGCTCTGGTTGACACTGCCCGTTTCCTCGAGAGTCGCGATTGACAGGGGGAGATCTCCTAACCAGGGTACGGAGATAAACTGATATGGGAGCGTGAGAGGAAGCACGCACGGTGTATGCGGCGGTCAGATTACTGACGAAGTCAGTCAACACTGGTCAAAACTGATCAACACTGGTCGCTATTATGCATGTGATGGGAGTGGACCGTGGACAAACTTACTGCTGGCAGAAGCGGTCGAGCCAGGTTAACGCTTGTTGACGGCACTTTCGTGTTGTGAGCCAAGCAGGCAGCTGATGGGATCAGCCATGGGGATGTGTTCGCAGTGACGATTTTTCATGGAGCCTGCTTGGAAGCTGGGATGGTGATTTGCGAACAGGACAAAACTAAAAAAAAGTAAGCTGCCAAATGAGTTCAGCATTTCCTCTGTTTCCGAAGGGGAAACTGATTGTCAAACCGGTGGCGGCTTCCGTTTGTGACTTTTCGCGGATGACAGCTATTGGGAAAGGAGTATGAGAACTGCTGGCGAAGAAGAGTGAATCGGAGGATTGCAGTCCACTAGAACAGCTGAGTGGTATCTGTCCATGCAAGCAAGCTTGAGACTGCGTGAGATGGTCGTCGACTCATTGTCACCAGAGTCACTGATCCGGGAAGTGATAAAGAGAGAATGAGCTCAAGCATGCACTGCCAGATGACTGGAGCAGCCAACTCTGGATGACGCCGCTCGAGTTCCTCAACGAGTAGGTAATAATCGTTGCAGCAAACTTCAATGGAGACAACCTGTAACCTGAGTACGAAGGAGATGGCGCGGCTGTCAGCTAAGAGAGAAGAGTTAGGAGACTCGTAAACACATTCCGACACACTGGTCAAGCGGACGGCGCTGCAACATTGTCTGCCGACAAGAGTGCTACAATCAGTATATGGATGTGACTTTTGCGCTCCATGGATCGGCTCGTCCTGTTCGGAAACCCTTGGCTACATCTAACACGCGAGGGACAGAGAAAAGTGAGAAGTAGTCTGTTGAAGCCAGGGAAACGAGCTCCGAAGTGGACTGCTGACAATCACTATAGATTTGCAAGCTATTATTGAACAGAGATGAGGCAGGAATCAATGGCTGATCGTTCATCAGAGAAAAATGTCAGATCTGTTTTGCTGATTTCAAGCTGCTTCAGTCAGGTGAAAATTCCACTGCAGGTATTTATTATCCACTGTCAACTACAAATCAGAATATTCGTGTAGATTGGTAATGGGCGAATGATGCTCTAATTGAGTGAGACGAGCATTCATTAGTGAATGTGACGAAACCAGAGGTCGAGCATCCGAACAGTACAGGATAGCCGGAGTACAAGTTCCGTGTAAAAGGGGGCCCATTCGTTGGATTACTGCGAAGACTCCAAATCTGGGTAGCACCCCGTACTCGTACTCAGTGCATACGCATACGTATTGTGGCGTACTCGTACGGATCCAAAATCGGGCGTACGCGTACGTTAAAAAAAAAAACAAAAAAATACAAAAAAAACAAAAAAAAACAAAAAAAAACAAAAACAACAAAAATATATGAAAAACAATTATGTTGTGCAGAATAAGAATACAAACTACTTTTGCCTGGGAGTCAACACCCGAATTCCCAACCAAGCTCAATTCAAAAATAAAAAACCTTAAAGAAAGCTTTAAAAGAAAAAAAAAATACTTTTAAGTTTTAAATAATTTTTCAATATTAATTATATTATTTCTTTTTTAGTTTTTGATCTTTACTCGAGTTTGGTTGGGATATCGGAGATGACTCTCAGGCAATGCATAACATATTGACGATATATTAGATGAGTCGGTGAAACTCCGACGAAACAGTTTGTCATAACCCCTCATTTGTTGTCCTCTTCTCCCTCTCTGCCTACGGTTTACAGAGCAGCTCTGTTTGACTTTATATTTGTTACAGAGTTTTGTTTTCATTTTTTCTATTTTTTCCTCGTTTTTTTATTAAATTATTATTTCAATTTATTTAGTTTTTGTGTTTTAACTTTTAAGTCAAATTTGGTACAGAATTTTGAGACGAGTCTCAGGCAACAGTTGTTTGAAACATCATTTTGCATAAGATATTTTGTTTTCAGAAATTTTCGATGTTTTTTTTTTTTTTTTTACGTATTCCCACGTACGGGAGTACGTGTACGCGCGCGTACATGTCGCGTACAGGAGTACATGTACATGCAACCCGCGTACACGTACGCCGTGCTACCCAGCTCCAAATATTTATCAATTTCAAGGATTTACAAACAATTTAATTCCGACTCAGTTAGCGCTATGTAACCGCGCGTTCATTGAACGCGGGTTCAGCGTTCAGAAACTGAACGCAGTGAATGCGCGTTCAATGAACGCGCGTTTACAACATGAACGGGTTAGCGTGGGTAGGAATAGTGGGGAGAAGAGGTGGGAGGTGGGTTGATTCGGCAAGTGGGGGTTGTGGGGGGTCGGGAAGGGGGTATCCCCCTCATCCCTGTTTTTGAGGGGGGGGGGAAGGAAAAACTCCGAAAACAGAAAAAAAAAAGAAAAAAGTATCAGACCCCTACTTGCGGCGCATCCCATGCACAGGGGAGCAGCACATGCAGCGCAGAGCACACGTGCATGCACGCACACGCAGATGATGCAGCACATCCAAAAAAAAAAAAAAAAAAAAAAAGTTCAGGGTGGGGTGGCCAAACACTCCCCTCATTTCTGAAATTCAGAAACCAAGAGGGAGAAAAGTTAGGGCCACACCACACCCCAAAACCGTGGGCACAAGAATTCACTTCCTTTTTGTGTCCGGCCTCTTTACCGAGGGGCCCTTACAGCAAATCAGCTAGGACCCCACGTGCAGCAGAGGTGAACTTCAATCTTCAATTTGCCAGCGTGAGCAGATAATATATAGTCTGGATTCGAATTCAGGTTTGTGCATCTCGGTTATGGGTCACTATTCATTTTTTTCCCGTTTTCTTTTCTTTAATATGTGCAGTGGCCCTAAGGGCCTCTATTCACCACATGCACAAAAGACAAAACATATGGCGGTGTATTATTCCACGTTCTGCAGAAGATTCATTCTAATTTTGCACGTTCCGTGAGTAGTGCAGCCAAGCCTTGAGGCCAACACGGGCTAGCTACGTGACCAACCCATAGCTGCTGAAACACAGACCTGAATTTGAATCCTGAGTATATATTAGGCCAGCTCGTGCTGGACTCCATACTCACTGGCTGGCAGTGCCTGCCTCAATTTTGGTGGAGGGTCTATGCTTTATTGCTGCGAGCACCCTCCCAATTGCCTACATCGGCCCTCTGAGCCGTGCTAAGGGGATTCTCTTCTTTCTCTCTCTCTCTCTCTCTCTCTCTCTCTCTCTCTCTCTCTCTCCACCCCCACCCCCTGTATACACACACCCCTAAACTAAAAAAAAATAAAAAAGGATCGACTGCATGTGTGTGTGTGTGCATATGTCTATGTGTGTATGTGTGTGCGTGTATACATGTCTGGGTGGGGGTACTTTGTGATTTTTTTTTTTTACTTTTTTGTGAATGTCACGCGCCCTAGGGTGGCGCACGACACGCGCATGCTGGCAGGGGGTGCGAGTTCGATTTTTTCCCGCCCCCTGCCACGTGGCGGCGGTGACGCGTTTGAACGCGTTTGAACGAGGCCCACGATCGTTTGAACGCGGGCGTTCGAACGCGAATGCGCGTTCACCGCGTTCAGACGGTCACATAGGGTTAGCGCAACACTGCGCTAGGCCCATACCCCCACTCGACGCTCGTCGCCCGCAGGGGCAACCGTCACGCGACCCGTCCAGCCATAGTTGTAAGACTACGGGTGTGTGCACGTGCGCGCGCCTTGTCCAGAACGGGGCCACGTGCGCGCGCCTCGCATACGAGCCGAGGGTAGTCGTGATCTCATCCGAGATCCCTCGAAGAGTACAGTGAAGAAGTGGCTCGATGTCCTGCTAACGGACTGAAGTAGTCTTCAAAGGACGCCCGCATCATCAGCCAGCAAAGCCCCAAGTATAAGAGTTGCACTTCCACAAGGCAAGAAGGAGACCATCAGCCGTCGACGAGGAACCATCACCGAGTCCTTGAAGAATCTTCCTCCACGCTTCGCCATCGTTGCTATCTGATCGTTAAAGGCAGACCGGCCGAGAATCAAGATCTCACTCGAGTGAGAGCTAAACGCTTCCCTTCCTCATTCCCAACGCCCCACTAACCCACCCCGGTCCCTTCTTGTTCCCCCCATCCATATCTCGTCCCTATCCGGACCCCACTCTGCCCCTTTTCCGTCGCAAGTCTGGCTTCCCACTCTGAGCCGATCATGCTCCACCACTTCCGAAGTCCTTATCCTACCCCGACCTCGACCCCCATATAGCTCCCTCTTCGATCCCGGTCCTGATCCCTTCTTCATTCTACCACCCGCCCTCTCCCGCACCGACTCCGTTCCCCTTCTCGTCCCGGTCCCGTTCCAGCCCGTCTCCTCCGATCTCATCCCGCAACCGCAACATAATCCCATCTCGCCACAACCCGAATAACTTCGACCCCTACCCTTCGATCCCAACCCTCTTCAACTTTCACCAGATCCCATCCGACCCATCCATCCCCATCTCGACCCCGCACCCAACTCACTTCGACTCCCTCCCAATCTCAATCCCAACCCACCTCGACTCCCAATCGATCCCATTTCGACCCCTACCCGATCCCGACTCCAATCCACGTCGTCTTCGATCCCGACCCCAACCCACTTCAACTCGGCCCCAATCCCTACCCACTTCTACTCCCACCTGATCCCGACCCACTTCGACTTCCACTCGATCCCGACCCACTTTGATTCCCACCCGTTCACTTCCCACTCTTCGACTCCCGATCCTGACTCACTTCAACTTCCACCCGATCCCATCTCTACCCCGATCCCGTCCCACCTCGACTTCGATTCCGAACCCAACCCACTTCGACTCCCACCCGATCCCGATCCACTTCGATCCCGGTCCCGATCCCTTCTTTATTCTACCACGCGCCCCCTCCCGCACCGACTTCGTTCCCCTTCCCGTCCCGGTCCCTTTCCAGCCCATCTCCCCCGATCTCATCCCGCAACCGCAACACAATCCCATCTCGCCACAACCCGAATCACTTCGACCCCTACCCTTCGATCCCAACCTTCTTCAACTTTCACCAGATCCCATCCGACCCACCCATCCCCATCTCGACCCGGCCCCCAACTCACTTCGACTCCTTCCCAATCCTAATCCCAACCCACCTCGACTCCCAATCGATCCCATTTTGACCCCTACCCGATCCCGACTCCAACCCACGTCGTCTTCGATCCCGACCCCAGCCCACTTCAATCCGGCCCCAATCCCTACCCACTTCTACTCCCACCCGATCCCGACCCACTTCGACTTCCACTCGATCCCGATCCCCAACCACTTTGATTCCCACCCGTCCACCTCCCACTCTTCGACTCCCGATCCTAACTCACTTCAACTTCCACCCGATCCCATCTCTACCCCGATCCCATCTCTACCCCGATCCCGTCCCACTTCGACTTCGATTTCGACCCCAACCCACTTCGACTCCTATCCGATCCTAATCCCAACCCACTCCGACTCCCACCCGATACCGATCCACTTCGATCCTAACTCACCGCGCCTCACACCCGCTCCCACGTTGCCCCCAATCCCGACCCACGTCGATCCCAACTCACCCTGGCTCCCGCTCGCTCCCACCTCGCCCCCGTTTCAGACCCGCCTCGATCCCAATCACCTCGATTCCCACCCGCCCTCACTTCGCCCCCGATCCCGACCCACTTCGATTCCCTCCCAATCCTGATCCCAGCCCACTTCGACTCCTACCCAATCCCAATCCCAACCCACCCCCAACTCACGCCCGCTCTCACTTTGCCCCCCATCCCGACCCACTTCGATCCCAACTCACCTCGACTCCCACCCGCTCCCACCTCGCCCCCGATCCCGACCCGCTTCGATCCCAGCTCACCTCGATTCCCACCCGCCCTCACTTCGCCTCTGGTCCCGACCCACTTTGATTTCCCTCCGGTCCCGATCCCAGCCCATCTCGACTCTTACCCGATCCCACTTCGACTTCCATCCAATCCCGATCCCAACCCACTTTGACTCCCACCCGATCCCAATTCCAACACCTTTCGACTTCCTCCCAACCCCGACCCGCTTCGATCCCGACTCACCTCAACTCCCACCCGCTCCCACTTCGCCCCCGATCCCGACCCACTTCGATCCCAACTCACCTCGACTCCCACCCGCCCCCACTTCGCCCCCGATCCTAACCCGCTTTGATTCCTTCCCGATCCCGATCCCGACCCCAATCCCGGCCTATTTCGACTCCTACCCGATCCCACGTCGACTCCCATCCAACCCCGATCCCAGTCCCAACCTACTTCGACTCCGACCCGATCCCGACCCACTTCTACCCCAACCCACCTCGACTTCCACCCGCACCCACCTCACCCTCGATCCCAACCCACCTCGACTCTCACCCGACTCCGACCCCATCCAACCCCAACGCCCACCCACCCCGATCCAGATCCTACGCCACGACCCCAGGACGCTTTCACCTGGTCCAACCAATCCTGCCCCCGCCCCTCTATCTCATATCAAGCCCATTTCTACCCCTTCCAGGCAGACCCACCCCTTTAACGACGGCCTCAGTAAGATCATCTTACGACATTTACTACCCTCTCTTCCGACCCCCCCAAAAAAGATTGTGATAGCGAGAGAGGGTTGGGCTAATCACATTGGAAAATGGCTAATCTAACCCAACGCACGGGCCCGACTGATCAGACGGTACTGGAAAAAACAGTCAATATCATCGACAACGAAGCGCTCAAATTCTTGATAGAAAAGACGAAGGTTCAAGGAATCGAGTCAACCGAAAAACAGATAATAGATGGCAAAGAAGAGGAGGTGATCATCTGGAAATACTCAAAAGAAAAGATCGCCGAACTGGACAATCTGCACGAAAAACATGGAGTAGTATTCAACTTTGAACGACACGGCGCGGATCTCCAGCCAACAGAGAAGAGGAAATGGATAGTTGACACAACCAGAAAGGAACCGAAACTCAAGCAGATTGGGGACACCTACTCATTGCAGAGCTTGGGACGGAACACCATCATGGTAATCTTTATCCACGAGGATCATGCACGGATCGCTGCCGAAATGCAATCCAGAAACTGTCATGGATCAGTTTGCACCATCACTAGTAGATGGAAAAAACTGTCAGTTCAAAGACAAACCCAATATTCGCAGTCTCCTATAAACAAACTCTGCTGAAGGAAAACTTCTGGGTCCAGTTTGATAACATTCAGCCTGGTTTTCACGGTATGTTGGTTGACAGACTTGAGAGACAGTATACAACGAACAAGGTCCTGAAATGGATTCTACCAACGACAGAATTTCTGGCTCCGCACTGCGGAACCATGACAGTGATCCTTGACGTCCAAACAGATGACCCCCCTGTCTTCCCACCGGCCTGGAAATTCCAGATAGAAAACAGGCTGGTAGAGGTAAGGATATCAACCAGAACCTCACCCATCTGTTTCCGCTGCAGAGAGCGGGGACACCTGGGAACTGATCCTTCCTGCCCAAAGTTCCCGAAACAATCGAAAGAACGAAAATTTCCGCCAAACATGCTGGTGGAGGTGGAAGATGCGCCTGGAATATGGTTCATAGCGGACTCATGCTACGACGGTTCGGTCTTTGATGATAAACTGGATGAACCCGACTGGGTGTGACATTTCGCGGATCAGACACCATCCGTAAAAAAAACGGACATTTTCCCCTCAGCAGACAGCAGATGGCAAAAGAAAGCAACGGGGAAAGTAAAAGGAAACCCGACGAAAATCAACACCAATCCCATCACGGACTCGTGGGTAATTAGGGAAGAGAAGGCAAGGGAAGATCTGCTGTGTGATCTAGACACCATACGGGAACAGATTGAGCAACAATATAACAAGGAAACAACGATATTAAGGGAGGCACTAAAACAAGCGGAATTGTAGACATACAAAAGGAGGGATAAAACGCAGATTGATAACAAGCGATCGTTACACGGGGATTGCAGACGTTTGGAGAAGGAGATGGGGCCAAAGAGAAGGAAAGCAGGGGAGTCTAAAGAAGGGAAGGAAATGGAAATGACAGAAGCAACAAAAGAAAAGGAAACAATGGATTCGGATCTGACGGGGGGCAAGGCAAATGGGAAACCGGAAGGGAGGAGCAGTGCACCAGACGCTGGTTCCGCAGACGAGGATGATCGATCCAGGCAATCATTGGCCTGGCTCAGAGAATATGTGGAAAAGGCAAAAAGGGAACGGGAACATGCTTTTGATGTCCGAGTAGCCTGCCTGAAACACGCAGAGAGGCCTTAGGTGAATGGTAAGAAGGAGGTCATTGCGGGGATCAACAATTCCTCTAATCAGTACGAAATGCTAAAAAAGGAAAAGGCAGAAAAAATTTCTGAATACGCGGCTTTCAGATATGCGAAAAAGAAAAGAGCAAGAGACCATGGAACAGAGGACAAGGACAAAACCATCCCTATAACTAAAGACAACTTCCAGGATCTGTGACCCAAGGCGAGGAAAGTAGGCAAAAATCAGAAACGAAAGGACTCGAATGACGAACAAGAAGAAATAGAGGAGAAATCAGAACGCAATCTCCTCGAAAAGGAAGTGGCCGTAGTGCTGTCCCATACGGAGAAACTGAAAAAATGGAATAAAGAATACACCCCGAAGTTCACCACTATCACACAGATAGCAAATGAGAAAGCCCCAATGGTGACTGAGTCGGTCAAAGCAGCTTGTAGAACCCTGAGAAATATTAGGCCACTCATTGCAGCCAGTTATGTGGCAAAGGCAAAGGAATGGCAGATTGCAACAGACATATCCTTCAAAATCCCCCACTTTGTGGAAGGAGCGAATGTCGTTACAGTGCTCAAAGAATAGATAACCACGGAAACCCCACTGGGGGTATTTGAGACTGTTGCTATGGAGGAGGGGCAGATCGACACCTCCATGCAAGAAGACTTAGAGAGCGTCCAGAACAGCACGAGCGAGTTCAACAGGAACTCCCCGAGGGCCTTCTCACCTCTAATTGCAAAGATACCAGAATCTGCAAAACTCAGATCCGAGATGATCTGGAAACCTTGGAGAACGGTGGTTGAGGTTCCCTACAGCATCCTAGCAGACGTAGGGGTATCAGCGGAGTTGTTGGCCACAACCGTTGCCCATATTGTCACAACAGAACTGCTGGAGGGGGATGAGGATCTGGACGCAAGAGCATACGTTACTGATTGTGAAAGATTCTACAGAAGTAACGCTTCAGACTGCGACTCATGGGATGGGAATGACGAAAAAGAAAAGTTGGATTTGTACCCTGAGTTGGAAAATGACGGTGGTAGAAAGACGGAGCTCGACAGATCAGATACTGAAAGAGAAGGTTCTCTCTCCCCATCGGAGGACAATGGACCAAAGACCGTTCAGGAGGTAATCGGAGATGGTGTGAGCATGGAACCCCCCCCCCCCAACTTAGGCACCCCTCTACCAACCAATCCCCCTGACCCGGTATAACGGTAGCCATGGACAGCTATAGACTAAGAGCCAGCGAGGCAGGGGATCGCATTGATTGGAGAACTCAAGGGCTTGTCATTAGGAGCTGGAATGTTGATGGACTTGGGAATATAGTGGAAAGAGAAGAAAAGTTGAACGATTTACTGTCAGGGTTAACAACGAAGAACAGAAAAGTAGTGGATATTCTACTACTCCAAGAAACTCACCTCACCTTCTCGATAGATCATCACAGAATCCGCTCATTCCTGGCAAGGAAACTAGGAGGCCTAAAAGACGAAATATGGTCAGCAAACCCCTCCACAAGCTCCAAAGGGACCGCAATTCTGATTCCCAAATCCTCTCGCCTATACAAAGCAGGTTCAATTCTGGACAAGAAAGTTGATCTGGCTGAAGGAAGATGGTGCTTACTACACCTTAAATGGAAAGAAAAGGAATTTATACTGATTAACATATACGCACCAAATTCGACTACACAGAACGGCCTTTTTGGCAAATCTCATAAATTTGATCCCACTATTAACCCCTTGTATCTTGGCGGGCGACTGGAATGCCACCATGGACCCGATAACAGACCGTATATCTCGGTCCAACAATGTCAATTCAGCAGAAGCAATACCGGTTCAAGAATTGATGTTGGACCACAATCTGGTAGAACCACACCCCACTAAAAGAACATTCACCCTGGTCAAGAAAAATCATGCACATCACACTGCCTTCTCACGAATTGATTATTTCTTGGTGTCAGAAATAATGATGAGGGTAGTCAAGGGTGCAGAGGTACTACCTCTGGCCTCTTACACAGGGCTGGACCACAAACCAATAGAGTTAGTGCTATGCTTTGACCAAGTGGTCAAAAAGGGTGCCAGTTTCCACAAGCTTAACAACTCCCTCCTACTCAGCCAAACCTTCCAAAAGGAGGTATGTGATTGCTGGATGGGACAAAGGTCTGCACGTTTGAGTACAGAGTCCCGATGGGATTGGTTCCAAAAAAACTATTCCATCCTCTCAATCACTGCGGCTAAAATCTCTAGAAAACTCGCGTCCATAAGGAAGCAAAGGAGACAATCTCTAGAATTTGCTATAAAACTGGTTGAAACCAACTTGATAAATAACCCCTCCTCGCCACTGTATAATGACATTTTTGAGAAGGCACGAGAGGAACTGGCAATTTGAAGATGGTGGGATTTAAAAGGCCTACAAATAAGAGTCAGAATGTGCGAATATGAGCTCAGTGATTCAATGACAAAACACTTCTTTGCCTGAATTAAGGCCAACTCAAGAGCTAACACAATAGAAGGTTTGAGACCTACAATGGCCTCGGAGACGGTGACATCAGATAACGAAGGGATGTTAGAGATAGTCAAAAACTTCTACAAGGACCTCTATCACTCAAAGACCCCCACACCGATACCTCCCAGCACAAGGGAGGCAAGACAAAAAATGCTTCACTATCAGGAATAAACAATAACAGCCGAACAACCCGAGGCACTAGACAAACCGATCACGATTGAGGAGCTACACCAAACCTTACTAGGCATGAATAATCGTAAGACCCCTGGGATCGACGGATTAACGAAAGAATTTTGGGAAAAATTATGGTCCCTTCTAGGAGTGGACCTGCTAAACTATTACAACGACAGTTGGACTAAGGGGGGGCTCAGTAACTTTCTCAGCAGCAGTGTGGTCACACTACTTTATAAAAAAGGCGACAACGAATACATTAAAAACTATAGATCAATCTCACTCCTAACACTTCCATATAAAATCCTAGCTAAGACCCTCTCCAACCGACTCACCCAAATCACAAATAAATGCTTCCACATTGATCAGACAGGGTTCATCCCAGGTCGATACATCTTAGATAACGTACTGATACTAAATGAGGCGGTAAGGAAGATTAGGGAGAGGAAAATAAATGCTGCTATACTCTTCTTCGATTTTGAAAAGGCCTATGACCAAGTTAACTGAGATTTCATGATATCTAGCATGGAAAAAATGGGAGTTGGACCGAACTTCAAAAAATGGAGCCAAATATTGTACAAAAATGCAACGGGCTGTGTCCAAGTCAACGGCCTTCTGTCGGATTGCTACTCGATTTCCCGCTCTGTCCGACAAGGGGATCCATTGGCCCCATCAATCTTTTTGATCGTAATGGAAGCTATTGCATCATTCCTACGCAAGAACCATCAATCCAAAGACTCTCTAGCACCAACATAGGCTCAGCTCACCAAATAGATTTCCCCACAGCTATCTTGTTTGCGGACGACTTAACTGTCTTGATTAGAGCTACCGACTCGTCGTTCAGGACTTTGGCTAAAGCAATGGAAGCTTTCAGATTGGCCTAAAAAATGAAGACCAATTGGGGGAAGACAATAGGATGGTGGCTATCAGATGAGGACCCCTTGCTATTACAAGGAGAGGAAGCAGCTATGGCTTGGGAGATGCCAGACACCCCCACCCGGTACCTTGGTATACTCATGACAAAAGAAAGTCTAGCGCCCCGAATGGGCCAGAACATGCTGACCAAACAAATCAACAAATTAGGAAGGTGGGGCAATGTCTTCATGTCCCTCATCAGACGAGCCCTGGTCCTTGACACCTCGGTCTTCTCAATGATGTGGTACTTAGCCTCCATTTGGACTGTCCCGGATAACTCTATCAAAGAACTGAACCGAAAAGCCAGGCTCTATCTATGGTCAGGAGACCCCAACAAAGAGAACAATATATCTAAAGTCGCATGGCACTATGTCACGAGGAGCCCGCTAAAGGGAGGTCTAGGGATTATAGACCCCGGAACAGAAACAAAAGCCCTACAAATTAAGTGGATCATCAAACTCCTGATGAACCCATACAGCGCATGGCATAAATTGGCCCTGGACAACATCAGATCACTAGCCCCGGTGCCTGCACCAGAGGATATGTCAGGATTGTTCTGGGTAATGAATAAAGACTGGATCATAGCCACGGGCTGAAGAAATCGAACGAGTGACGCCAGACTAGAGGGCTATAGGCCTGATACTCCATACTGGACGTCGCTACTTCGAATTTGGAGAAAAATAGTCCCTAACAATTCCAATAGAACTAGATCTAAGGATGAAGTACTCAGGCAACCGCTCTTCGGGAACGAATGGGTGACAAATGAGGGCGACAACCCCCTTTTCTGAGAACACAGATGGCTCTCCTGGGTCAAAAACGGCATATGGAAAGTCGCTCACATATGGAATGAGGACAGGAAAGAATGGAAGACAGAATAGGAAATTAGTTCCCAACTGAAAGGATGCCACAAACGAGGACCCAATCTCCGGTACATTGTCAGCCTTATTCCACAGGAATGGAAAGATATCTTGACGGAAGCCGCTCCATGGAAACCCGGAGAATGGGGACTTAAGATACAAGAAATGACTCCCTCGAGAGCCTTCCAATTCTCCCACATGCAACGAGACTCACGCACCAAGGCCACCTTCCTCTCCTTCCCAATCTCCACGACTGCTACCAGTATGTCGGCCATCCTGAATAACAATGTTGAGTCGGTAGTCTTGGACTCCTTCCTACTTAGGAAGATAAGGGTCCTTGGCTCTTGGCCCAAGTCAATCTTTAGACCGGACACAACAATCCACAACTTGGAGTTTGACCCAGCTGAATGGGCATGGATGCCGGATAAGACTAGAACATCAAATCCAAAATCCCAATTCATGAGTATACAGTTAAACTAGGATACAGACTGTCACTGAAACCAAAGACCCCAACCCTATCATTAAAAAAAGATGGCACAATCTACTGGGCCAAGAGGCAGACAATCTCACGCAGATCCAGTGGAAAAAGTTCAAGTTTATCAGGCCAATCAAAATCAGAAGCTTACAATGGCTAATCACCTACGCGGCATTACCAGTGAACCAATGGCTACACACGAGGCGTAAGTGTTCAGATCCCAACAGCTCGGACTTGTGCATGGTCTGTAATGAAGGGACGGTAGAAGACATAGTTCACTGCCTAATACATTGTAGGGAGGCGACAGACTACAGGGCAAGAGCCTCGGCACTCTGGGACTCCCTATTGCCAACCCCCTTCCCCGAACATCCCATCCAACTTCTCCTCTTGAATAACATCCCTCAGCAGCTCCAGAAGGCAGAAAAAATCTGGTTTGGACTCGTCCGAAAGGTTACATTATGGGTCACATGGAAAGAAAGATGCAGCAGAACGATTGAAGGACTGTCCAACCCACGCGAGAAAGTTTGGGTGGAGACGAAAATGATGATACAAGCCGGAATCCTCTGCAGGTGGAGGAAGACCAAACAGTCATGGACGGAGGACGAGGAACAACGAAAGAAGGAGAGATGGATCTTCAGCAAGAACTGGTTGATAAATGGCAAGATTGCAGAGTTACGAGAAGACCGCATTTGTTGGAAAGAGTGGCATAACTCAACCCCAGGAAGGATTCACCAGCAACAGATAACTGCGGGTGGACAAGACATTCCATGATCAGACATCCAAGAGGGGGGGATAAGACGGAAGTAAGGGTGTCATAGAGCAGGATATTAATCGAGGGTTTAGGGATTAAGGGTTTAAGGGATTCTCAGATAGAGAAATTTCGGGCAGGGGCCAGGGTGGCTCTCGGGTAGGAATGGATAAAAGAAAAGTACAAGGGACAGACAAGACAACCGGGCAAACTCTTTCTCGGAATTTAGAACTATCTGACAGTCCTAGCCACTAGGTCTGAGAGGAGAGAGGATAAAAAAAGAAAAAAAGAAAAAAAAAAAGAAGAGATTCTATGCAAGTGGCACATGGCAAGATTTTCCCTACCAGACGAGGACGAGCAACACCGCACACTGTTGAAGTTTACCAAGACCTGGCTGATTGAAGGAAAGTTGCAGAGATAAAAAACTCTTCTGTACGGTGGAAGGACTGGCACAACTCGTAAGATGCTAGGAGAGGACAAGATACCTCACGAGCAATGGAATAGTCCCGATACAGACAATAGTGTCCTATGCTGAGCAACAAGGGTATCAGGCGGGAACTTTAAAGAGGAAGGAGACCCAGAGTTGTGGCTGGAGGCAGAGCCTACCACTTTCTCTCGTTTTGAATAGGTCTATTTGACAGGCCCAAGAAGGGAACCTGAGAAGAGCAAGTTGTTAGAGCAAGCTGACAGTCAATCCTCCCTCAAGGGAGCAATCACTGCTGGTCAGGGGTCCTTCAGCCATATGGAAGGAAGTGTGAGTGTGTTTCATGACGTAATATTTTATTCGGACTTGCCAGGGGAATAGGAACCAGACTGATGCTCCCCAGAATGGAAAAGGAGCCAGGCCCATAAGGACCTGTTTGTTGAAAAACAAACAAACAAACAAACAAACAAACAAACAATTTAATTCCAACAGTCAAAGCAAGGGGTTATAATTGCGAACAGTTCATCCTTCTGATCATCAAATCGAGAAACATATGAGAAACAGCAGTCGAATGCACTACCCCGGTATCCTAGCTGAATAATCTCAAGACTCATGTTCATATTGTAGTGATGTGACAATATATATGTATATGCATATTACTATATTTTTATTTTTATTTTTATTTTTCGTATTATTTATCAATGTCCCGAAAACAATAGAAGAACTTGATGCCTGGTCTTGATAACTGCCCTGATCAGCGAACACGCGTGGGTAGAAGTGATAAGACACAGTGAGAAAGAAATCCCGTGCAAATGGATGGAAATGCTAGAAGTGAGGGCGAGACAATGAGAGAATGAGTGGGGAAATGACGAAAGAGCGGGGGCGGGGGGGAGTGTAAGTGTGAAGGTGCACGGAACAGTGGCGACTGGAGTTTTGCGACTCACAGCAGACAGACTGGTGCTTAAGCAACTCATACCCTTTTGTGAAAGTACAGATCCGTGCTTGCATGCTACCTGTGATAATAGTCAATCTGTGGGTATTTGTAGCATCTACGTCTGCTCACATTCAGGTGCATCTCAAGAGTGAGCCTTGGAACTGTTCACAACTAAAAATGAATGGCAGATCCTATGCAGAGAAGAGGGAAAGTGACATACAGAGAGAACGAGAGATAGAGAGCAAGAGACTGGGAAGGCACAGTAAGAATGTTACATGCCCAGTTGGGCGATGTACATATATAACCAAGGATCCACAATGTGATGAAAAGGACTGAATGGACAATGCAGTGCTAGTGGAATCTCAACAAGCAGTGTGCATCCTGATACATACAAAAATGGTGCTTTGTAGCGCAGTGGAAGACTCAGATATAAGTCCTGACCTGACCGGGACTGACCTCCATCACGTAGTGAAAGACAGCACAACAGAATGCTAGAATACCAATGACTAGCCCAATCAATGTCGCAACGCAGACCAAACATATATCATCCTCATCACAAGGTGTGAAGGGGCCTGGCGCTACACACAGGAAGAATGTGCCAGGTCCAAATCATGCACAGACGAAGAGGAGGGAATCAGACGAAGAAGAGGGGGGGAGATGGGAATGTCATCAACACCAAGTCTTCTTTACAAGTCCCAAATAATCCCTCGTCAAAATGTCTGAAGCCCAATGTCGAGTCTGGATCCAAATGTCACCAATCCCGCTCTCTCGTAGTCTGCTGATGCAGTGAAGTCAGGTAGCGAGAGGGTGAGAGGGAGATGGTGGACTGAGAAGAGGAAGAAGATGAACTCTCTCTCTCTCCCATGTGCCAGGTACTAACCTGTGAAGATGGCGCTGTGCTGCAGGTACCTCGAAGACGAAGCTGGAGCTATGGCGCTGCAGGTAAGTCTCCCTGGCCTCCGCCCAATCTCTCTCTCTCTCCAGTACTACTCTAGCTCCTGCTAGCTCCTGCTAGCGCCCAGCGCTGAAGACTACTGCTAACGCTACTACTACAACTGCAGCGCTCCTCCAGAGTGCTGCTGCCGAGTCCTGAAGACTACCTCCTGCCTCCTGAACTGCACGTGAAGTGCCTGGGAAGTCCCTATGAACTACCTGCATCCTGCAGGGCGGGCCAGTCCTATATAGTGCTGGCCCGTCCAGGAGGCTGCTCTTGCCAATGCCGAAACGTGCCAGACCCTGGCGTTGAAGCTCAACCAAGGGTTGTCTTGAAAACAGGCCCAAAATGGCCTGTGCTAAGACCCTGGTCTGGTGCCTGAGTTTCAGGGCAGGTTGATCTCATGAGGGCCTGAAAATGGCCCTCCGTTTCAGGCTAAAAAGGCTCAGGGCCGGAAAGGCCCTGTTTTAGGCTGAAACGACACAGGGCCTGTAGGCCCTTGTTTTCAGGCTTTCAGGCTGAAACGACACAGGGCCTGTAGCCCCTTGTTTTCAGGCTTTCGGGCTGAAAACGACACGGGCCTGAAAATGGCCCGTGCAGCCTGTTGCAGGCACAGCATGTAACAACGAGTGAGTGACAGAGTGTGGGAGAGGATAAGGAGGAGCAAGTGAGGGAAATCGATTGAGTGGGAGTGAGAATGAGAACGAGAGAGGAGGCACCAAGAAGGCAAAGGAGTGAGAAGGGAAAAGGACCCCTCTATATTAATTAAAAATTCATTTCCATTAATTAAATAATTTTATCTACTTATTTAATTTGAATTGAAATTGTTTCAGGCTGTGAATCTGATTGTGTGAATATGAGATCGAAAAGTTTTAATAAGTGAGTCTGTTAGTGTCCATTAAAGAGAGATTAGCCTGTTGAACAACGTAAGAAAAACTGTGAGTTTTTTTTTTTTTTTTTTTTTGGGGGGGGGGGGGGGGAGAAGGGGGACCAATGCTCCAGTCTATTCGTGGGGAGATTGGTATACAGGGTCCGACTTATGGACGACCGGAGATCGGTATNTCTCTGTGGGGACCACTTCCCGATTCAGACTCTTATTCCAATCCTCTTTGCCAGTGGGATCTGGCCCTTAATGATGATATTCCGAGAGGCATCTCCCTGTCTCTTATACACATCTAGATGTGTATAAGAGACAGCCAATGCTCCAGTCTATTCGTGGGGAGATTGGTATACAGGGTCCGACTTATGGACGACCGGAGATCGGTATACGGGGTCCGACTTATGGACGATGTGTCATTGTTTCTGGCTTACCGGAAAGGCAACCAGGAGTCAATCGGGGTAGCCAACAGAATTTGGAGGAAATTCGAAAAACGTTACCCTAAGGCGCTGAGCCTAAAGAGAACAGACCACAAGACTGGGACCTGGGACTTCCTGGGTTGCAGAATGCAGGTCAGACAGAGCTACCCATTTTTGGGAAGCATGCAGCAGACGAAGAATGAGGAAACAATGTGGACCACGGGGGAAGTCATTTTCAGAACAGGCCAGGACTATTGGCCCTGGTCCCGTCGGAAACAAAAGCTGGCCGCAACTTCAGGCTGGTTCCACCGTATCGACTGTAATACTACGGATCGTGCAGACATCCCAAAGCAGGTTCTGACTGTGAGAAAAGAGTACAGGGCCAAGGGTTTCCCGGACAAGACTTTTGGAACCGCGCTCCGCAACTTCGGTCGCATGCACGACGAAGTGTGGCAGTTTACACTGGAGCCCCTGTATGTATCTGGACCTGTTTTGAGACCAGATACGTCCAGGTGGTCCCCCCTGGATGTATCTGGTCTCAAGCTTAGTCCTGATACATCCAGGGGGTCCGGCGTTTTAAACACGCCGGACCCTCAGGAGGAGCAAAATTTAGACGAGTTTTCGGCCAAAAAAGTTGAAAAAACTCAGTTTCAATTTCGTTCAAAAAATAAAAAATGTCCCTTTTGACGAAATGGCAGTTTTGTAACTTTTGTCCTATTTTCACGACATGGCACTGGGGATTGGCCCGGGATGGGATGGAGGAAAGATGGTGAAGTTTCGGGGAGAAGAATAGGCGGAGAGACTGTAGATTCTTGAGCCCGTACACGCGGTTCTCTTGGATCATTTCTGCTTCTCTAACAAGTTTTGTCGGATTCATTTCTGGACTTCAATCATTGGTTGTCTTGCCTGTACTTACATGTCTGGACATGATCTATGGTTGTATGTGTGAAATATCACCTCTGCTGAAGTGCTTGGTAACCAGCGGAGGATCGGTATTTCGTGTGGTGGTCAAGTCTGATTACGTTGCAAGAACAGTAAGGAGCAATTAATAGAGACGTGCGAACGAAGACGGCGCGCAAAGATGACCTCAACCAGTCAACAAGAAGGGGAGGGATGAGGGGAAGCACCTCGCAGAAGCGCGCAGATCTGTTACAGCTGCAAACTGGCCGGACATTATGCACGGGACTGCGGGCAGTACTGGAAAGAACAATGTGAGGCTCAGGAAGCAAAGGCAGGGTTGGACACGTAAATGAAGGAGGATATCGGCAAAATCGAGGAAGATCTGCATCCCCAGCCAGACGTCGATGGGAACCAAGTAAGAGGTCGCCGTCGGCAGACTCCAAGTATTATGGTAACCGGGAAAGTCGATATGAAGTGCGAGACTTGGTGAAGTTGTTGGTAGCGGAACGAGAGGAGAATATTAGGAAAGAGACGGAAGAAGAGGAGAACGCGAAGCAAGAAAACAAGAAATTGGAGAAAGATGCTAGGAAGCGACGAAAAGAAGAAAAGAAGAGGTGGGAACATCATGAAAATGACGAAAGATTGGCACGGACTGTGGACATTCACATTTTCCAAAAGATGGGATGAAGCGAGGGAGAAGGTCAGAGTGGATAGTTCACCAGAATACAATCGACATCGGAGACGCCAGCGTTGACCGTGGAGAAGGGCCAAACATCGCCATAAAGCCCTTACTTCAAGAAGCTCAGACTCGGAGGAAGGAATCTCGGCAGCAGGAGAACTCGTGACCTGTCTCACAGATAAACGAAAGTGGGTACCGACCACGGAGGAGTAGTCACAATCAAGTCCCAACGCCCCACTCCAAATACATAGGCGAATGTATGGACGCCCTCCACGAACAACGAAATCGGCGAAGAAGATGAAAACGGGTCTGCAACCTGTCACAATGAAAAAATTGAGGGAGAAGACTGATCCGACCGAGAAAGGAGCGGCAACCGGACGTGGGTCGGGAGCGAGACAACAGTTCGTTGATGATACGACGACATATCTGGATGGCCTCGATTACCATCAAATTCAGAAGATGTGGAAGAAAGTTGGGTTACCCTATGTTCTAGCGCTAGCGGAACATAGAGCTCAAGTGGCGTACGGAGGTATGAACGAAGGCATCCTATGCTATGCTAAGTTGAAAGCGGCAGAGTCGTCGGGTGTGTCAAGTGAGGATTCATCAGAGGACCGTGAGTTGGATGACCTTGAGGAGTTGGATGAATCCGGTAAGGAGACGCAGGCATGATGTGGAAGGGCAAAAGACTTTGTTTAGGCATTGTAAAGCGGATGTCGCGGACGACAAGGAAATTCAGTTCGTACATCTTCTACGATGGTGCAAGCATTATAAACGGTACCATGCCTTCCTAACCTCGATACTTAAGCAACCACGTAAGCGCTTGTCTCTCCACTATGACCTGTGTTTCTTGACGGGTTTGTTGCAAGTTGTGAAGGAGTTTAGTAGGAAGTCTACAAGGCAATTCCTAAGACGAATCTTGTACAGCCATATAAAGAAAGGATACGGGTTCAATGTGGGGGCGAAGTTAATTGCCAGAGTACGATTTGACGACAGAATAAGTCTAGCGGGATTTCGAAGATTGTGTGACTCTAAGATTGAGGAGATGAGGTTTCTACCTGTAATTTGTGACATCTTTAAGAGAAAAGCCAGGGTAGTATGGACGAAGAATCCTCCTATCCCCGATATCCTGTGCAACCATTGCAAGGCCGCCTCACGAGAAGTGCAGGCCTGCACGTGCATTGGGTATGATTTTCCCCGTGTTGGGAAACATGTGAGATGTCGTTTATGGGAAGTGCAGGGGATGCCAAAGAGTATGCACAATGGAACATCCCGAGAGCCTGAAGATCTTTCTGAGCGACAATCTTGACTCAGGAGTTATCTGAGTCGTTGCTAAGTTGGAAACCTGGAGCACAGATGTCAATAGAGGTCCAAGTGGAAGAAGCAAATGCATGCATAAATGATTCAATCTGCAATAATGCACAAATTACAATGGACGAAGTGTTGAGTATCGTAGATAGGTTTTCTGACTTGGTGTTTTCTCCTGTGGATCGAAATTCCCTCGAAATCGTTTTGATCTGCCCGAACCTGTATCATGAGGCAATGGGGGACTTGTTTGTTAGAAGTTCGGGATATGTAGCGCTAACACAGGATGAAGAGGCAATTTGGAGAGGAGCTCGAAGGGATTTTGACAATTTGGGACTGTCACGGTTGGGGAAATGGGATGCAAAAGGGAAAGCAGGCAGTGCGTACGTGCTGCCCAAACATATAGACCTATCCCCTTTTCGGCCAATATGCCCAACGTACGAAAAACCTACGATTCAAATCTATCGGAAAATATCTCGGACACTGAGGGGCTCGTTCAACACTCCTCGGGCCGTCCTCGGGGCCCGAGGAAATTCTCCTATCGTCGCCCGAGGAAATTTGTGTCGTCGTTCCACTCATCCTCATAATTGTTCCCCAAGGACGATTCCTCGGGGCCTTCCGCAGACAGTTTCATATATCGACAAGCGGACAGGGGGGGGGGGGGCTAGGTTGGTCCAGCAAGGTGTGTCCGTGCCAACGTCGTTGGTCCAGCTCGGGTGGGGGTTGCGAATTCGAAAGTTGGCGGCGAAAAAAAAATTGGCCATGAAAAAGACACGTAGTCCTGGATTCGAAATTCGAATTTCCGCAAGCGAGTGACGGCGGCGTGGGCATCCCTTGCGGCTGACAGCAGCAACGTTCCTCGGCGGAAGCGTATGGATTCCTCCCGCCCCGAACGCAGCCCCCGTCGGTGTTCTGCTCACACCTCCCTCCCGTCCTGTGCATCATGAAGATCGGCGATGCCACAATCCATCTCCCCGCATTCGCCAAGACGGCGGGCTGCACTCGAACCGGCGGACAGGGGAGACGGAGACTGCATCCACTGGGGGCGAGCGGAGGCACCCCTCGACACAGATGGCGACCAGAACTGCTGCCTCGGAGGATCCCTGTTGTTCCCCGACGCCTCCAAAACCGGCGCTGGAGACTTCGATGATCGCGCAACAGTCGTCACTTGCCCGTCGTCGTCGTCGGAATGGGGGGTGACGTCGTGATGATGACCGTTCGCGAGGCGGCCGACGACCTCCCGCTACACAGCCCGAACGACAGATTCACGCCGCCATCGCCTTCGTCGCCGCTGAGCCCCTGCTGGAGGAGTTCGGTGTAGGACTGGCCATAACCGCCGTCGCGGCTTCCACACAGCTTTTTAGCCGCCCACCCCTGGGTGGACCGGCTTCCCAGCGCCACGGTCTGTGACCGTCTGTCATCCGCCTCCTCGTCGGACGTGTCCAGCAGAGGTTGCAAGTGCGGTGGCAGGTGCGCGTACCCAGACCGCTCCGACGGCCTTGAACTCCTCGACAGGCTCTGCCCAGCCCGCTGGCCACCACCCTTCTCCCCTGCAGAACTATAGATCGCCTGCCGCCTCTCCATCCTGACGTCCTTCTTCAAAGACCGTCTTTTGCTGGCACGTCGCGGAACGTTGTGGAGGATGCACATGTGGAAGACAACTAAGAGGAGGATCAAGAGGACGACCAGCACCAGCAGCGGCATCCTCCGAAAGACGTCGGCCATGAAAGGCACACGGACAACGGCAGCAGCTAGAAGACAACGGTGGACGTCCAGGAAACGGCGAGGGATAGTGGTGCAAACGGCCGATCGCAGCTATCGACAAAAGCAGGGTAACGTATTCCGTCGTGGAAGACACTGCACAATCGGGAGAGTGGGGGCCGGCTGAAGTATTCGAATCTGCCGGCCGTTGGGCGCCTTATCGATCGGGGCCAAGGGCAGGGACGCAAAGCAGCCCCTTTTCGACATCGCGGAGGCCGGCAGGCCGCCAAAGGGGACCATTGGCGGACAATTCCATGACGCTGACCGTTGCCGACCAAAGATGTCCGTCCACGGGCCGCCAGGAACAGCAATGGACCAGCCGCATCAAACATTGTCGTCGACAGAGCTGTCGTCGACGCCCCGATTCTTCCGGATGCTCGACCTCCAAGGGACCTCGGGAGGTCCCGTGGGGAACGCGTTGAAATGGCTGTAGCCCGAGAAATCCCCGAGGAATCCCCGAGGAATCCCCGAGGAAATGTTTTCACTTTTTTTTTTCAATTTCTTCCCCGAGGATAAGTGGAACGATGATTTCCTCGGGGGATTTACGCGCCCGAGGAGTGTCGAACGAGCCCCTGAATCTGTTGTTAACTGCTCTGCCGCGTAATTGTCATTTTAACTTGCCCATCTGTAGGAGACTTAACCGGTAGGTTGAAAGCGGAAAATTTACAAATGCAGAAAGTCAACAGGGATGTCAGGGTAATGGCGGCGTCATATGATATTAAAGATATGTTTAGTCGACTGCCGCATGATGAGATTCGTTTGGCATTGGATTGGCTGATTGGTTGTTTTGCTGACAAGACTTCTGTTAACGTGGATCCAAGGGGGAAAGGTGCTTCATTTGGACAGAAGAGAGGGGAGGGATGGTGGTCAGTTGAACTGACAGATATTAGGTTGTTTGTAGACTTCGATTTGTCTCACACATATACTAGAGCGTCAAATGTTTTGCTGCAACAAGTGTTTGGGATTCCTATGGGCAAGATTACAAGCCCACCACTTGCATGCATTATGTGTCCGCATGCGGAGTGACGTTTTTTGGTTACTTGGGCAAAGACTGGAGATTGGTATATGTGGTCCGACTTATGGACGACGTGTCATTGTTTTTGGCTTACCGAAAAGGCAATCGGGGGTCAATCGGGGTAGCCAACAGAATTCGGAGGACATTAAAAAAATGTTACCCTAAGGCGCTGATCCTAAAGAGAACAGACGACGAAACTGGGACCTGGGACTTCCTGGATTGCAGAATGCAGGTCAGACATGGCTACCCATTTTTGGGAAGCATGCAGCGGACGAAGAATGAGGAAACAATGTGGACCATGGGGAAGTCATTTTCAGAGCAGGCCAGGACTATTGGTCCTGGTCGAGTCGGAAACAAAAGCTGGCCGCAATTTCAGGCTGGTTCCACCGTATCGACAGTAATACTACGGATCGTGCAGACATCCCAAAGCAGGTTCTGACTGTGAGAAAAGAGTACAGGGCCAAGGGTTTCCCGGACAAGATTTTTGGAACCGAGCTCCTCAACTTCGCTCGCATGCGCGACGAAGTGTGGCAGTTTACAGCGGACTTAGTAGGAGAGTGGAACTAGGCATAGATTATTACTAGGGTTTCTGTCGTTTTGTTTGTCCTTTTTCACCGACATGGCACCGGGGATTGCCCCGGGATGGGATGGAGGAAAGATGGTGAAGTTTCGGGGAGAAGAATAAGCGGAGAGACTGTAGAGATTCTTGAGCCCCGCGGTTCTCTTGGCTCATTTCTGCTTCTCTAATAAGTCTTGTCGGATTCATTTCTGGACTTCAATCATCGGTCGTCTTGCATGTACTTATGTGTCTGGTCATGATCTTTTTTTTTTTTTTTTTTTTTTTACCTGCCGGAAATCGTGTCCAGCGTCCCTGTACAATGATGTGAATGTATCTGCTGGAAATCGGGTCCAGCGTCCCTATACAATGATGTGAATGTATCTGCTGGAAATCAGGTCCAGCGTCCCTATGCAGAGATGTGTTGATATCTCCAACTTCCTATGTATGTCTTATCTATCAGACAGAACCTTTTTTTCGCTTCTGAAAAAACTGCCGATTATGCAGGCTGTTGAAAAAGGAGGAAACCTCTTCGCCCTGTATTAGGCGCCCAATATCAACTGCTGAAGAGCTAGTCTCTTCCTCTCCCCACTATCTTTTATACAAGAAAGTCTACCACCCCATTTAACTGTCGCTTGACCCCTAAGCCCCCCTTCCTTCCCATCTTTCTCCCCCGTACCAGTCTATTCCAACTGGGCTGTTTGCCAGGGGGGGGGAAAGAAGTCCGGGAATTCATCACTTGATCGCATTGGGATTGAGCCGTCTAGCTTGGTCCAGTCGTGGAAGATGAGTCGGTACTTGTTGCCCTGCATCCTCCCTTGTCCTCTTCCTTCCCCATTCCATTCCACCTTTCCTATCTTCCCCCCTGATTCCCCCCCAAGCCAGCATTTGCAGAATTCCTGTAATCTTTGCTTTATCTCACTTTGTGTGTGCAAGTGGCATATTTGTGCTTTGACTTCTTTCCACCGTGTTGTTATGTTCGTATGGATTTGTTGCTGTATGTTTTCTGTAAATTCCGGTCCCTCCAGCCTCGCGCCTTCCATCTCATAGGTGCAGCATTGTCTCCACAGTGCCCATAGTATTGCTCTGCGTCCCAGTTTGAACAAATTGAAAGTGAAATCGTCCGGCTGTTCTGCAGGCCATATCTCGAACATCAGGGCTCTCCAATCCCATGGCCAGGGAGCTCCTGTTTCGAGCTGGCCCCAGGTCATGATCTATGGTTGTATGTGTGAAATCTCACCTTTATTCGTGGGGAGCAGCACGTGCTGGGAACCGGGCCAAAAAAAAAGAGAATGAGAGACTGCGGCAAAGAGAATGTGCTGCTAAAGAGTCGATCGTCCAAGAGTTATTCGCACTTCAAAGCGGAAAATCAGAACTCACACTTACCCTGCGTCAAAGTTCATATCATGCCTGCTGAACCATTGATCCCCCTGAAGATGCCAGAATGCTTTGTGTAAATCTGGGAATCTAAGGGTCTTCATATGACTTTGGTGACAATGATTGTGCTTGCTCCTTGACAATGTTAAATCATCGGACGAGGGTGTTATTTTTCTTCCTTGTATTCATTTGGAAAATGTTGTGAATGTACCCGCTCCGGCGAATTAATCACAGACATCAGCGAGCCTATATATTCTCATTTACTAGAACAGACTTTCTCAGCAAGTAAGTGAACTCTCAATTTGCAAGTTTCTGTGATCATGGCATGGGGAAATGAATTCTGAACTCACTGAATCGGTCATCTTTGACAGGTTGTGATTATGGAAATTACGGGTCAGTGGAGTTTTGTGCAAGTGATCACTTCCGGTTTAAGGAAATGCGCAGCAATCGCGGGCTTTCCAAATTGGGAATTTTGGAAACTATCAGTTTGTGAAGATCCATAATTGAGAAACACCAGGTCAAGCTTCTGACTGAAGAGGCTCTCTCACCTGCAGGATTGGTTTAGTGTTTTTGTATCACTGGCAGTAGTGTTTTCTGAGAAATGGTGTAGGTTCCTTGGTGTAAAAGAGAGTACACAGGAGGTTGAGAATTAGTAATGGGACGCTAGACCCGGTTCCCAGCATAGGAACTACTGAAGCTATCTCTTATTTCAAAAAAAAAAAGGTCAAGCTATCGTCGCAGGATGAACCGCAAGCAGTTAGTGACAGCCCAAAGTGAAGGCTGTTTGTTGCATCCGCCATTGCTTGAAGGGATAAATTTAGTAATCACCTGATCATTTGAAAATGCCCTAGGGTTTTATGGTGAAATATGATATACATCCCGAGGGTCTATTCTAATTTGCATACTTGTCCCTAGGGTTTGTCTTATGTTTGAAGTATGATTCAGTATGAGAAATTGCATATTTGTATTATTTGACCCTATAAATTAGTGTGAGGATTGAGCCCTCAAGTAGGGGCCTTGCCATGATGTACATGTTCTGGGCTAAGGCCCCAGCAAGCCTCGTGCCCGCCCTAAGTGAAGGCGGGCCAGCAAAATCAACAAGAGCCCTCTGTGCCAACATTTCACGAAGTGGGGTCCATACAGTTGCAGCATGCCAGTTGGTTGGAGTGCACCGAGTCTCGGATCTCAGCAAATGCTGAAATGCCCAGGGCCTCTGAGTTAGTTAGGCCCTGGGCACTCGAATGTGAGGCCGACAATGCATGCTGGGTATAGAGGCCGAAAATGCCAAAGGGAAATCGGCCCACTGTCTGAATCTGGCCGCAGGCCCTGATGAAAGAGGCGCAACTGCATTGCCCCCGGGCCCAACTGTATCGGGCTGGGTTCAGCCTCTGGGTCCCGGTCACGGGCTGAAGGGAGGCCGCCCACACGCTGCACTGGCATATAGGCAAGCAGGGCGAGTGGGCAGGCATCTTGGCCATTGCGGGTAATGCCGGCACGCTGTGCAAATGCGAGCTGCTGCTGCTGCTGCGCTGCGCTAAGAGAGGTGCAAGGCAGGCCAGCGCTAGGCGGTAGGGCGCTGCCTGCGCACCAGGGCACTGGCGGCCATAGCCTGGCCGCATGAGGGTGCAGTGAGGGTGAAGGGCGAAGGTGGTCTTCGGAGGTGAAGGGCGCTGTGTGGGTACAAGGGAGAGTGTGGGTGAAGAGGACACGTACCTGGTGGAGGTGGAGGTCGGCATTGGTGTTGACATCATCACTCGCTGGTAGTCAAGTTGTCTGGTTGCTTTCATTGCTGTAGTTGTAGGTTAGGCTGTAGAGTAGATAGGGCGCCTGGCGCCATTCACAAGAGAGAGCTACATTTGGGTTATGCTGTTGGTGTTGCCCTGGGGGGCATGGACATTGACTCACGATTCTTCTGTATCATTCTCAATGGGATGGTTAATTTTGCATTCTGGATTTCTGTGCTTCATCCATATTCATGTTCCTTGCATTAGCCTCTGTGGAAGTGCAAGATCACTCCCCTGCTGAGGGGAAATACCTGTTTTTTTTTGCAGTGAGCATACTGCTGAATTACCCCTGTGGATCTGAGATTCTGTTGGGAGAACCGTGAGGGTGGTTTCGGCCTCAATCTCAGATCTGCAGGTAAAGTTTGAGCATTTTATTTTTTCAGATAATGAGTTCAAGCTCAGCATTAAGTGGGGGCGAGACAGCCAGAATAACCCCCCTACCCTGCTCAGCCGCTTAGGACCTCTGAAGGTGACAGACAGACGCGACTGCCTTTGGCTTCAGCGATGAACAGGTGACCCCTCTCCAGGTTTCCTCCCACCTTCACGGACTTTCAGATATAAAAAAAGAAAAAAAAAAAAAAAAAAAATCCTAACACGTAGGGACTGGGCAAAGTCCTCAAACAATTATCAACCTTTGTTACCCAGCAATTAGGGCGAGATCCCACTGGCAAAGAGGATTGTAGCAAGTGTCTGAATGTGGACGTGTTTGTGGACAGGTGCGAAAATTTGTGATTGATCTACTTACTTTTCTGCA
This sequence comes from Chara braunii, assembly GCA_003427395.1. Lineage (NCBI taxonomy): Eukaryota > Viridiplantae > Streptophyta > Charophyceae > Charales > Characeae > Chara > Chara braunii. The sequence continues at coordinate 215,292 of BFEA01000899.1, read as the reverse complement.
TCTCTGTGGGGACCACTTCCCGATTCAGACTCTTATTCCAATCCTCTTTGCCAGTGGGATCTGGCCCTTAATGATGATATTCCGAGAGGCATCTCGTCCACAGGTGTTCCGCATAATTATTTTTGCGCTGTGAAAATGGCAAGGCTTTCTTCACTGCGCCCTTTCTCGACATCAAGAACAGCAGAGACAAGGTAATATCCTTCCTTCTCTCGATCTTCGAGCTGTGATGCTTTCCTCAGATGGTACAGCAACTCCGATACGGTATAATAATGCCTCCAGCCTCCACTGATATGATTTTTTTTGATTTTTTTTTTAATTAACTGCTATGATATTGCTTCTACTCTGGGACAAGCATTCCCCTATTTTCTTCTTCAAGATAACAATCACAGAGTAGATAGCGCCTTACGGGAGCAACAATACTCCTCCAGGGCCAAGTCCCACTTGACTGGATTCTTCATTTCTGGCCGTTGATCTTCATGATCAACGGTCGGGAGTGGAGAATCCGGGTAAGTGGGACTTGGCCCCGGGTCTAACTTTCGCTTAATTTTCTTGGGAGATCCAGAAGGATGATTATTTATCTCCTTGTCGCATCTTTGCTGCTATGTTTTTGGACATAATTTATACTTGTTTGCAATGGTCAATAGCAGCAAAGACATGGAGATAAATAATATCACAGCAAGGACATGATTATTTATACTTGTTGATATCATCCTTGTTTGCAATGGTCAATAGAATCTCGTGTTGTGCCTCCTCTGGTGTGAGAGATTGCTCTTATTTTTCGAACGAGCAATCCTTTGTTCTTTTTTTTCCCCAAATTTGTTAGTCATTGTGTAGACATTGGGCTACGTCTTGTACGGAAGGAACAGTATGCCTCCGGTCCATTTCCATTATTGGTAATACTCAGAGATTGAATGCGGGGTATTTTCTTCTTCTCTTCTCCGCCTCCAGTCAGAGTAAAAAAAAAAAAAAAAAAAAAAAATATTCTCCTCCTCCTCCAGTCAGGAATTTTTTTATTTTTATTTTTTTACCAGTCAGGATTCGGCTACGAGCTTGGATTTGAAATTAGGGTATTAAAAAAAAAGAAAAAAAAAAGAAAAAAAAAAGGGCATCGCCACACCTCTCTCGAAATCTGCAAAATGAGAATGAGCTTCCTGCTAGAAGATGGCCAGATGCACCCGCCAGATTTTTGTCTTTCTCACATTTCGAGAGTGGTGTGGCGAGGCCCTTAGGGCAGTCATATTCTGAGCGGGGGCGTGGTCCCACTAGCAAAGAGGATCGGATAGAATGCCTGAATCTGGACGAGTTTATGGAGATGTGCAGGAAATCGAGATTGAACTGCTTTTCTGCATCTCTGCTTAAAACACATCCAGATTCATGTGCTCGATCCTATCCTTTTGCTAGTGGGACCTCGGCCCGGCCCGGGTGTGACTCAGGAGGGTGGGTCCTCTCGAATTCGAGATCCTGTTATTAGAAAAAAAAATATTTATTTATTTATTTTTATTTTTTTTGCATAAACGTTACTTTTTTTTTTTTTTTTTCGCAAAAACGTTTTTTTTTTTTTTTTTTTTTTTAATAACACGGGGCCCAGTGCC
>BFEA01000899.1:155195-172263 GCA_003427395.1 Chara braunii | reverse complement strand
GAGAGAGAGAGAGAGAGAGAGAGAGAGAGAGAGAGAGAGAGAGAGAGAGAGAGAGAGAGAGAGAGAGAGAGAGAGAGAGAGAGAGAGAGCTTACTCCACGGTTGGTATGATACACAACATCAACAGCCTCTTGTGGAGTGACGTATTCCCACAGGCCATCCGATGCAAAAATGATGAATTGATCTTGCGGGGAGAGAAGCCGCATGGTGACCTCTGGCTCTGCTGTAATGACCGGTGGATAGAACGGCTCCGGGACACGGAACCGTGGGAACAATGGCTCCTGATTGAACTCTCGTGCCTTTAGATAGCAATCTCCAAAAGCGCGAGTGACCTGCAAGATAGTGAATGCACAAAGTCATCCTTAAGTTCAGGATCAAACTGACGGCCTCATATTGTCACCATGCAATTAGAGTGCTACCGTCTTGTACCCAACTCTCCCCCACATCCTGCCCTGTCCCGTTTACAGGACAGGCATGTTTCTACACTTACATTACAAGCGAAAAGGAGAAACTGACGGCAGACTCGGCAGCGGCAGTTTAATGTTCTGAGTAGCTGGAAGTTATTTCAATGTGGGTCCCACGTTGAACCTTTCAACACCCGTTAAAAGCGTGGGGAAACTGCGTTGAACCCCCCATTTATTGCGGTTCACCGTGGCCCGGAAATATTTTTTCCCGCAGGCAAAAAATGAGCAAAAACAAAAACAAAAGTTATAGGGTTGTAGACTAGTGCAAGGAAAATGAGCAATAGCGAGATGACAATAACAAAATGCACAATCACATTGAAGACCAGATAGTATCACAGTGTCCAGAGAGTAGCATTGCACCAATATAACACCAATGAAGAATCGTAACACTGAAAACCAATGTCAATGAGAGCTTGCTCTCGCCACCACCAACATGAGTATCCAGGCCCTATCTCCCTACTTGGCGCTCGCCGCCCAGCCTACTCCCTACACAGCTACTACTACCCTACTAATTGACAATGCAACTGTTGACGTCAGCAGCCAACGAAGTACTTGAAGATGTCGCCCGTAGCAGACCACCGCCAATACCAGGTATGTGCTCTCACATCATCATCATCATCATCCTTCTCTCTCTCCCTTGTCTGACACCCACGTCTTCCCTCTTCAAACCCAAAGACCACCTCTGCAACTCACTGTACATCCAAGCCCTATGGAGGCTGGGCTATGGCGCTGCCCTCAGCAGCGCCCTGCTTCCACACACGACCGCACGTGCGCAGCACCTTGGTCCAGCGTTAGCAGCCGGCACGCGAGCATGAGCTCCAGCAGCGCTGCCGCCAGCCAGCAAATGTCCGAATCCCCCTGACTGTGGGGAGCTCTTTCCTATATGGAAAGAGCCTCCTGCCTTCGCAGCCCTGGCTGGACGGCCTGGGCCAAGAAGCTTCCGGTAGGCCCCAGGATACTGCGCCTCAGGTGTAGCTACTGGGCCTCATTCGGTTGGGCCTCCCAACTGTCTGTGTATGAGGCTGCGAATCTCGCCCAGGGCCTGTGCTTTTGGAAAGGCCTAGAAGGCCTGGGAAATTTCCACGCTGCTCGGCCTGTGTTTTCCTTCAACCAACTGGCGCGACGAAACTGCCTGGACCCCAAATACGAAATTGACAGCCGAGAGCCTCTCGTGATTTGTTAGGCCCGCCTTCACTTAGGGCGGGCACAGATGCAACAGGGGGCCCCTTAGGCCTGCCGAGGATCCGAAATCCTTGCATTCCCTCCTCCTGTACTTCGATAGTCCCCTGAGAAGTCTTCTATTCTGCAGGCATCTTCCCTTTGAGATCTCTTTCGTAGCCTGCAATGACTTGAGGTGCAGTTCTCAGAAGTTTTTCTCTGGTGAACCACCGATCTTCGCTGGTATCCAGATGATGTCTGAATCTGACCCGATATTTTTTGGCTTAGGAGGGCGGCCTCTGCCCGGTGGTCGAGGAACAGGCATCACACGATGCTCCACGATCTGGATGTCCACTTCGCCATCCATGGTTGAGGGCAGCATTGACCGTCTGGAAGGGAACTGCTCAGACTCTGCGAAAGGTGCCAGCTTTGAGGTGTGGAAAACAGGATGCGTGCGTAGGTGTGGTGGGATGCGAATCACATAGGAGGGTCCGTCTATCTGATCTCCCACTATGTCTAGGACCTCCCACGGACCGAAGCACTGTGGCATTAGTTTTCTAGAGATTCCAACTTCCTGTCCCAGTTCAGACGACTTGACCCAGACTCTGTCTCCTATCTGAAAATTAGATGGCCGTCTGTGTTTGTTCTCAGATGCTATCATAGCATCTTGAGACTTTCTAATGTGTTCAACGGCCTGTTGCGTCATCTGTTCGTATCTGACAGCAAACTCTATGCTGCCTGGTGCTGCAGTTGCCTGATTTTCAGGTAGTAGGAAATCAAGGGCGGATCTGGGCTTCCAACCAAGATGCAGTTGGTTTGGAGTCTTGCCGGTAGAGCTGTGCACAGCGTTGTTGTACAGGCTGGTGACGAGTGGTAGCTTCTCGTCCCAGTCATCCTGGCTTGGCTTGATGTAATGCCGCAGCAAGTGCTGTACGACTCGGTTCATTTGCTCCGCCTGTCCATTTGATTCAGGGTGGTTCCCTGATGTCATTTGTAGTCTGGTTCGCATCTGCTGGGCTGTATTTTGCCACAGTTCGCTAGTGAAACGGACATCCCTATCACTGACGATAGATTTGGGTAAGCCAAAGTCCCGTACCCAGTTATCCATAAATAGTTTGATGACGTAGTAAGTCTTAGCAGTTTCTGGCATAACCATCAGTCTGGCATATTTGGAAAAACGATCTACTATAACAAAGATGTGCCTTTTCCCTGACCTGCTGGTCACAAGAGTATCCATGAAGTCCATGGACACACTCTGACCACGACCCTCAGGAATCGGCAAGGGCTTGATGAGCCCGAGCGGAGCCTGAGTCCTAGGTTTGTCCCGTTGGCAAACCTGGCAGGTTTCAACGTATCTCTTGGCATTTTGCATCATAGTTGGCCACCAGAATCTTTGTACTACGTTAGCTGATGTTTTCCTATAGCCAAAATGTCCAATTGCATCGTGACACTCACCTGAAAATAAACTACGTAAAGACTCACTACTGGGAACACACAGTCTTTTGTTCCCTGCCTTCTCAAAAAACAGCAAGCCGTCAACCATCGTAAATTCATCTGAAGTCACTTTGTCCTTTGCTTGAAATTTACGAATGATCTCAGACATAACTGGATCTTGTTGATAGGCTTCCACCACTGATCGAGTTAGGTCGTCAGATATGCCAAACTCGGTTACTAAGGCCCCCAGATAATCTGCCCTACGCGATAGCGCATCAGCCACGTTGTTGTACTCTCCCTTGATAGGATCAAGTTGATAGTCATACATGTCTATCACTTGTATCCATCTCTTGAGTGCGTCTGAGAGTACCGGCTGTGTTTTGATCCAGCGCAAGGTCTCATGGTCAAATCTTACATAGAAAAATCTGCCAAGGAGATAGTGTCTCCAGTGGACCAGCGCTCGGTATCGGGCACAGGGCTCACACTCATAAGTAGACCTAACTAGTTTATGAGATGGCATCTTTTTACTCATATACTCAATCGGTCTCAACTTTGGCCCCTCCTTTTGCACAAGGACCGCACCTATGCCATATTGGCTGGCGTCAGACAAAGAGCTTATCTGGATCGGGAAGTTTGAGGACTTCATAGTGTGTCAGAGCATACTTCAGTTTCCTGAAGGCCGCCTCACACTCTTCAGTCCACTCCCAAGGGGTGTCAAGTCGAGTTAGATCTGTTAATGGGGAAGCTATAGTACTATAGTTCTTAACAAACGGACGATAGTAGCCCGTCATCCCCAAAAACGATCCGACCTCAGTAACAGTCTGAGGCCTGGGCCAGTCACGTATGCTGGCAACCTTAGCATCGTCCGACCTCAACCCATCTGCAGAGATTTCATGACCCAAGTACAAGATCTTGGTGTGACCGAACTCGCATTTCTCCAAGTTAATCTTGTACTGGTGTTGTCTTAGGAGACCTAGCACTATTTTCCAGTGCTCAGCGTGCTCCTCTACATTCCTACTAAAGATAAGAATATCGTCGAGGTACACGACGATAAACTTGTCTAAGTACTCATGAAATATCTTATTCATGGTGTGCTTGAATGTCCCAGGGGCATTGCATAGGCGGACATCACCACAAACTCGTACAGACCGTACCTGGCCTGACAGGCGGTTTTGTGTTGATCCTCAGGTCTATGGCAATTTGATGGTATCTGGACTTTAAATCTATCTTAGTAAAGTACCGGCATCCCTGCACTTTGCCCAAAAGGTCGTCGATGCGGGGTAGGGGCTCTGCGTTCTTTACTGTGATGGCATTGAGGCCCCTATAATCAATGCACATCCTTAAGGTACCCCCCTTCTTAGGGACAAATAAGACTGGTGCACCGTAAGGGGAGGTACTAGGCCGAATCCATCCCTTTTCTGTGAGCTCCTTGAGCTGGCGGCAGAGCCCATCCAACTACGCAGGAGACATCCTATAGATGCGTCCTCTAGGTACCTTACTACCTGGGACAACCTCTATTGCATGGACCACCTCCCTTTTTACCACGCCTGTGGGCTCCTCAAAAAGGTCGGAATATTGCGCGACGACTGATTCTATCTCTGGGGGTGTTTTAACGGCCTCCCCTTTTTCAGAGACAAAGATTAGATACATGCCCTCCTCGCGATTCTGCTTATAATAGTTATAGAAAGAGGAGGCACACATGCAGCCGTAGTTTTCCACTAGACTGCTAGCTTTATACTTCTGCAGTCTAACGGTTCTACCATTTGGGAACTTGTGTATCAACACCTTCCTATCCCAATCAAACTGAGGTTGAGCAACCTCGAGGTAGTACGTGCCTAGTAGCATATCGAAAGGCAGTTCGTCGCTAACGAGGAATAAGATTTTATGTCTCACTTCCCCTCCTCCATAAAAGAAGGTACAGACTACGTCTTTGACATAGTCTTTGACAATCATTTGGTGCTTGTTGGACAGCGTAGAAGCTACAGTTCTGCTAAGCCGCTGCACTTGGTCCCCTAAGCGCAGTCTATCCACACAAGCACGACTGATGAAGTTTCATGTAGAACCTATGTCTGCGAAGGCGCCTACTTTGCGGCCACCTACATCAACCTCTACCACAAAATGTTCACCCTTTGGACCTCTACTGATCATCGCCCAAGAGTCTCTAGGGTCCTTCCCCAACCACTCAGTCTCTAACTCTTCTAGGGCCTCAGACACATCTCTCGAATAGAGTGTCGGTGGGTCTGAATGTGTCTACGGGGCGATACGTGGGTCACTACCCCTGGCCAACGCCTGAAATGGGGAAGGCAACGTTAACACTTCAGCGTGAGTAAGAGCGGCTGAAACTCCTACTGGCCCAAGGTGTTTCCCTGTGAAGTGCTCGCAGAAGCACCGCCAGGGTTCAAAGATAGTCCCACCACCGTTGGAGAGGCTACCCTCGTTAGGACTTTATTACCTCGACACATTCTCGACGTGTGGCCATAGTTGCCACAGTTCATACACGTACCCCCTAGCAACTCGGTCCCTCCACATACTCTAAACCAAGTTTCACTCAGGCGGGCGTTCCTTGGTCGCCCTGACCCGTAGACCGCCCTACCTTCTGCTTCCCGGTCCCCCTAGCCTTTTCTTTGATAGGCGCCACGACTTCCCCATCTGAAGTCTCGCTGGCCCCATCATGCTCTATCTCCTCCCCACAGTCTGGGAAGTCGTCAATTTCTGTCGCCTGACCATCGTGGTCGACGAACATTAGTTGCCCTTTCTTCTTCTAATCCTGGGGTAGTCTCTTCTTCCTACCATCTCCCTGACTCTGGGCGGATCCCAACTTTGCCTCTATATCTAAGGCCTTCTTGCTGAAAGAAGCGAAGTTGTGTTGTTCGACATAGGCCTCATCCACCAGCTTTGTCCTAACCTCTGAAGGCAGACATCTTAGGTAATCCGTGAGGAGTACCTGCTGGTCATAGCGCACACCAGGTACCATGAACAGACGTTCTACGGTATCCGTGAGCTCACAAACATTCTTGTACCTTCTGCACAAAGATTGTTGATCGCGTCTATGGCCTTTTGAGCCCCTTGAGGGTCATGCCACCTATTATACACGGATCGTACGAAGTCTTCCAATGTCTGGGCCTGGGCCCAGACATCAAAGTTCTGACAGTAGCCCTGCTGCTGCACTAGGCCATTCAACCAGCGGGTTGCTGACCCTTCTAAAAAGGAGGCAGCCACTACAACTTCTTGCTCTGGCCTGGTGAGCTTGTGCCTCACGTAGGTAGGCACCGTCCTCACCCAGGTATCCAAGTCCTCATCCTTCTTCCAGTCGCCAGAGAAGAGCTTAGGACTCAGCAAGGGTATTTTGGGCATCCACTGCATAGGCTGCATTGGCCCAGGAGACTGCTGCAGCGGCTGCATAGCCACCGAGACAGGTTGCTGCACACTAACCTGGGCCTGGCTTGACAGTGGGGCTGTAGTAACCACTGTCGTGGATGCTACGGCAGAAGTTCTAAGAACCGGACCACTAACTACTGGTTGACTACTCGAAGGAGGAATGCCAAACATAGGAGAGAAGGATGACCTTACTAGCGATGGCGTCCCTAAGGGGCCCGCAACCGAAGGGGGAGCTACAACTTACTGAGGCTGCTTCATCATAGGACGAGGAGCCTGCAGTGCAGCCAGAATTTGTCTCTGGCCTGCCACTAGTTCAGCCAACACTTCCTGCTAAACAACCTACATTTCAGCCAGGCAAAGGAGCGAGTTACGTAGCGCTTTCATCGCAGGATCAAGTGTTGACTCATCTAACGCTTCTAATTTGCCTAGCTCCCTGGTCTAACTTTTCTCAAAATAGCACGCGGTCTCCTCTCCGCTGCCTCTCTCAACTGTCGCTGCAACTCATCATGAAGTTCTTCTGCTTGGAGGATCTCATAATCCTCTGGTGTGAGTGGCATCTGCTGGCTGACTTGTGAGCCAACAGATTGACTAACAAAACTATGAGAGATACCCTGATTGACACCGGACGAACAGGCCTGAGACAAGGCCTGTGACACTGAAGAAGAGGTAGCCATCGCAACCTCAACCGGAACTCTGGTGTCCGCTAGTCTTGCTGCTGCAAGTGTCCGTTCAGCGTTGATTGTCACTAACCTAACCCTCTAATGTCATCCTTTCCCTGACTTCCCTTCACAGCCACCTTTCCTCTCCCTGGCCTAACTCCAAGAAGGTAATCGGTTGACTGAGTGTTGTTCTACGAGTCACTCTAAGATGTTCCACTACTCATTCTTCCTCCTCACTACTGCCTGCATCACTCATGAGCTACAGTGTGTGCGATCTAAACTACAGTCCACATTTAACCCTACCTCAGCCTGACACACAACCGGGTATGATCAAACACCTAATTCCGGTCATCCTGGAAAGAAGTAGTCAAGTAGTAACCAACTATCAATGTCAGGTCCTACAAGTAAGTTTAATTCTATTTTTAGATTACTCTTACACAGATTGCAATGCAGCAAGGAAAGAACTAACCTATCTGCAGTTGTCTATCAGTTGTTAACAAGTCCGTAACAACTAAATAATCAAAAATAAAATAACCTACCTGTTGAGATGCATGCTGGACGGCGGTTTGTCTAATTATTGCCACCGCGAACAGTTACCGGAATCCCCCCTCTCCCTGTATCCTTCTTGAGTTGTCACTTTGTGTCAACGCCCTGAGCATCTGGTTGAGCAGTGTGTCTGAAGGTGTGCAATCCAGCCCACCCCTGTGCCCCAAGTCAACGCCGAACCTGCTAGCCCCTGCACCTTATTTATCCTCGCATGCAACGAGCCTTACACCCGGTTTGATCTGGCTGATCGAGAGGCAGTTTTAGAACAGCCCCCACAGTCCTCAGGAATTCTTTAATGTCGCAATCAGGACGACGATCACAACCTGAGTCAACACCGAGTCCCCGCCAGAAATATTTAAAGACGGTCTGGTAAGCGTCCGTTCAAAGGGCTGGCATGCCCTACATGACCTCTATTGCGCAGCAGCAGAACCAAGGACTTGCGGCCAAGCATGCGTGTACTAGTCCCAGCGGGTTGGCATGGTGACTGTAACCCGAGTGCTTCGTCCAGGGCCCTTCAGAGGCTTCTCCCGTCTCCCACCAGCTTGCTGCCCAGGAAGMATGTCGRCTCTCAAGGTTGAGCGCTCGCGACACCTCACATTGAGAGGACTCTCAAGACAGAACTCACTTCCTCACGGTAAGAAGTAATGAAGAGGGTAGATAAGGAAGAGAGCAACGTACCTCATAATGCTGCCCCCAACCACAGATTTCTCACCGACAACCTGATGTGCATTTATGATGACTGCTCTTTGCGTCCGCACAACCAACAGCAGAATGCAGTTCCACCTTGGCTTAAATGCCACATCAGCGAGCTCTCATCATCCAGCGTACACCCCTAATGTCACCACATAGCTTCCTGGCGCGCCCACACGACCCTGGGCCGCCTTACGTTCAACGCCCAAGTCTTATCACTGCCCCACACCTCATGCGAAGCACCGAACAGCTATTGCGAAGAACCAATGAGCGCAGTTCGAACCAGCTCTGATACCAAATTGCAAGGAAAATGAGCAATAGCAAGATGACAATAAACAAAATGCACAATCAAATTGAAGACCAGATAGTATCACAGTGTCCAAAGAATAGCATTGCACCAATACAACACCAATGAAGAATTGTAACACTGAAAACCAATGTCAATGAGAGCTTGCTCTCGCCACCACCAACATGAGTATCCAGGCCCTATCTCCCTACTTGGCGCTCGGCGCCCAGCCTACTCCCTACACAGCTACGACTAGCCTACTAATTGACAATGCAACTGTTGACGTCAGCAGCCAACAAAGTACTTGAAGATGTCGCCCGTAGCAGACCACCGCCAATACCAGGTATGTGCTCTCACATCATCATCATCATCATCCTTCTCTCTCTCCCTTGTNCACCGCCAATACCAGGTATGTGCTCTCACATCATCATCATCATCATCCTTCTCTCTCTCCCTTGTCTGACACCCACGTCTTCCCTCTTCAAACCCGAACACCACCCCTGCGCCTCACTGTACATCCAAGCCCTCAGCCAGCTATGGAGGCTGTGCTATGGCGCTGCCCTCAGCAGCGCCCTGCTTCCACACACGACCGCACGTGCGCAGCACCTTGGTCCAGCGCTAGCAGCCAGCACGCGAGCATGAGCTCCAGCAGCGCTGCCGCCAGCCCGAATCCCCCTGACCGTGGCGAGCCCTGTCCTATATGGAAAGAGCCTCCTGCCTTCGCAGCCCTGGCTGGACGGCCTGGGCCCAGAAGCTTCCGGTAGGCCCCAGGATGCTGCGCCTCAGGTGTAGCTACTGGGCCTCATTCGGTTGGGCCTCCCAACTGTCTGTGTATGAGGCTGTGAATCCCGCCCAGGGCCTGTGCTTTCGGAAAGGCCTAGAAGGCCTGGGAAATTTCCACGCTGCTCGGCCTGTGTTTTCCTTCAACCAACTGGCGCGACGAAACTGCCTGGACCCCAAAGACGAAATTGACAGCCGAGAGCCTCTCGTGATTTGTTAGGCCCGCCTTCACTTAGGGCGGGCACAGATGCAAAAGGGGGGCCCTTAGGCCTGCCGAGGATCCGAATTCCTCGCACTAGGCTACCAGAGTGGCCCGGGTCCACTTGCCCGGCCGGGCCAAATATAAATAAAAAAAATAAAAATTATTTTTTAACTTCATTTTTTATTTTAAATATAGTACAGAATTTCGATGTGACCCTGAGGGAAAAGTTGTTCAGTTTCGATTTCTGCATACCGTTGTTTCTTTTCGGATTTTTTTTTTTTGATTTTTTTTTTTTTTGCTAGGACCTTCCCTGGTCCTTGCACGGCCGGGCCGTCCGGGAAAATAGGGTGACCCGGGCGGCCTGGCTGGTAGCCCAGGTTGTAGATCTTTTCAATAGCTACAACCTGGTATATTTTATTTTATTTTTTGAACATTCATTATATTTTAAAAAAATCGAAAACCATACAAAAAAAAAAAAAGATGAAATGAGCGGGTTTTACTTTTGTTCACAGAGATTTTTTTTGGGGCAAAAAAAAGCAAAAACATTGAAAAAACAAATTAAATATTGTTACGATCCTGGCCAATTTCGAAGTATGCATTCATCTGAAAGTACAATGCCATCCAATTGCAAAAAGAAATGAATGAACTTGAGAGGAAAGAGAGGGAAAGAAGAAGAAGAAGAAGTGRGAAAGAAGAAGATGATGATGTACTCCAGCATAGACCAATGTTAAGGCTCTTCTTCTTCGCCAACCAATCTCTTCCTCCTTATCTCCTCCCTCTTATTCAAACAAGAAATAACAATAATAATGTTGAATGACTGAACCAGAATCCATGTCCGAATCCCACTTCTACTGCAGGCACAACATGAGGTCCACCATAGCCATGGCCACCCTTCTTCTTCCTCTACATACAGGCCGAGGCTATGGTGGATTACTGAGGCTTCAGCCTCCTGTCCAAAGGACAACACAAAGCAGCTATGCCGCTGCCCTACTCCAAGGTCATCACCATGCAGCTATGCCGCTGCCCACTCAGCCACCATGCCTGACTCTGTCTCGAGCTTCCTTGATGCGGCACTACCGCCACTGGGGCCTTCCTGATGCAGTGCCTAGCAAGGAGATGAAGATGGTGTCTACCATAGCCAGTAAGTGCCTCGCCACTCTCCCCCTTGGTCCCCTTCTCCCTCCTCCGCCTCCCGGTAGAGCTCCACCATAGCCAAGGTGGAAGCTCCCGGCTTCTTCCTCCCAGCAGCGCTGTAGTACCCAGCGCYACTCCAGCCAGCGCTCCAGCAGCGTGTCGCCAAACTTGCACACTGAAGAATGAGGCTGGGCTCTCCGCCCGGCCTCTTGATATAGCGGCCTACTTGCCTCCTGGGCGGTGACTTCCAGGCCGCTCGGACTCTCCAAGCAACCGGTACTTCCTCCGTTTCGGAGGGAAACATCATTGCAGACCCTGATATTACCCGTACAGGCTCTAGACTCAGACTGGTTGGACTGGTACCGGCGTAGACCTACCCTACCGCTACTGGACTCTAAAAATGCCAACTTTGTCTTTTTCTGCTCGGCCTCCAGTACCCCCTCACGCCAACTGCAGTGGGGTGCAGTATCGGCCTACTGGCCTACCGGCCTACTTGAGTGTTTTTCCGCTACCCCAAGGGCCACGGGGCCGCTAGCTTCGCCACTTGAGTGTTTTTCCCCTGCTACAACCCTCAATGCCACGGCCACAGGTAAGTACCGGCCCTACCGGCCTGCCAAACAAATAAGTACCCTTGCGGGTCACACACACACTCATACCGACAAGCACTCAGAGAGGCACGCAGGTCACAAGCACGCACACACAGACAGACTTAGATTACACAGCAGAATGCGGGAATCTCAGCAATGCATCCATTCCATCAGCAGAACTTCAGAAATCAGCAGTGTTCTCAGTATGTGTTATGACGGGTCATTACACTACCCCCCCCTCAAGAGCGAGGTCCCTTCGAGCGAGTAACTCAATCAGAGTCCTTGCATAATGCATCATAGGCGTAGATAGCAAAGAGAGATCGGGTGTGTTCCGTAGGAGTCAGGGTAGCAGTGAATTTTGGTTGCTGTTCAGAACTGATCAATCGTTCATAGGCGTTAACGACGCGAGGTGCACTCTGCAGTAGGTCTTTCTTAGCAATCCAGTAGAAGTCATTCAGTGGGTGGTACAAAAAATGCACTTTATACTGTCTGTTTCTCCCCTTTCCATTGTGCTCGGCGATTCTATCAACCTCGTGACCACCATTGATTGCGCGGGGAATCATCGATTCTCGGTACTTGAATGTCTCAGGTGGCTCATACGGAAATAACTTCGATGTGTGAAAGACTGGGTATGTGCGCAGATGAGCAGGCACATCAATCATGTAAGAAGGACCGAAGGAATCATTACCTACTCGATTCAGCACCTGCCAGGGGCCGTAGTACTGAGGAAGAAGTTTCTGTGATACGCCTTCTTCTTCAGAAAACTCAGACATCTTGACTCAAACATAACTTCCCACTATGAAAGGATCAGGCTGGCGCTTTTTGTTTGCGTGCTTAATCATGGCACTGCGTCGCCTTTCCATAGCTGCGACAACAACTTTGACCAAACGATCATACTTATCGTTGTAGCCTGGCTGGCCAGGTGTTAGGCCAGGTGGCTGTTCCGGGAACAGATAAGATAGAGGATTGCGGATTTTCCATCCAAGATGCAGCCGGTTAGGCGTCATCCCGGTGGAGGAGTGCATGGAGTTGTTGTACAACCCCTACACAATCGGCAACTCCTCATCCCAAGAGATCTGGTCAGGCACGATAAGAGCCCTGAGAAGTTGGATCACGGTCCGATTGATGTCCTCGGCCAGTCCATTGGTTTTGGGGTGTCGACCAGACGTCATCTTGAGTTTCATGTCGTAGGTCTGGGAGGTGAAGTCCTTCCAATCTGCACTTATGAACCTGGTATCCCGATCACTCACAAGAGTCTTCGGGGGACCGCACTGCAGGATGTACCTTTTGTTAAATTCTTCGATCACAAGGTCAGTTGGGGCGTGAGGTGGTAATGGGATTAGATTCAGAAATTTGGAAAAACGATCGACGATCACCATTACTTGCGAATAAACGTTTCTGCTCTTTTTCCCCATGTCCGTGAAGTCAATGGAAACAGACTCACCCAGGCCATCAGGGATAGGAAGAGGGTGCAGCAGCCCATAGGGCTTCTGTCGAGACGGTTTGATGCGTTGACAAACTTCACACTCAGGCACAAACCTTTGCGCCATCCTTTTCATTCCAGGCCACACAAATTTTTCTAACAGATTCCCGTATGTCGTCTCAACACCAAAATGTTCACTCCGGCCATGAGCCAAATCCAAGAAGTGAGTCATGATCGGCTCATGGTTGGGCACACACAATCGGTCATGCTTCCCATAACGTCAGAAGAGAAGGCCCTTACATTCATTGAAATCAGGCTGACTGCTAGGGTCAGCCCGAACCTGCTCAAGGATGGCTGAGTTTCGGATCCTTGGCAGTATGCTCTATGAGTTCCTCCTCCAAATTTTTACGCAGGTCGTAGGAACCCACAAGGCAAGTCATGTACTCAGGGTGGCGCGACAAAGCATTCGCAACTCGATTATAACAACCTTTCTTGTGCTTAATCTCAAAATCATACACAGCAATCCCATGCAACCAGCGGGTCAGTGTAGTTGAGGGATTGTTTTGTGTGTGAACCCATTTGAGGGTCTCGTGGTCTGAGAACACTTTGAAATGGCGACCCAAGAGGTAGTGCTTCCAGTGGTCTAGTGCCTCTCTCAAGGCATAAAGTTCTCGCATGTAAGTGGAGGCAGCTACCTTGTGACTGGGCATACGTTTGCTGTAAAATTGTAGCGGTCGTAAGCCGTCGTCGTCATCTTGTTGCAGCACTGCACCAATCCCATACAAACTGGCATCGTAGTTACTACAAATGTGAGTTTGGGATCTGCAATGCGGAGCACCGGATGACTCACCAAAGCCTCCTTTAGTGCTTGGAAGGCTGTCGTGCATTCCCCATCCCATATGTAGGACACATTCTTGCTGGTCAATCTAGACAGCGGACGGGCGATGATAGAAAATTTAGGCACAAACTTACGGTAGTACGACGCAAGACCAAGAAAAGAACGCAACTCGCGGACATTAGCCGGTTGAGGCCAATTGCGGATGACCTCAACCTTGGTTGCCTCAGGCTCTAGACCTGCAGCAGACAACCGGTGGTGCCCAAGGTAGATGACGCCATCCCTCCCAAACTCAGATTTCTCCAAGTTGAGATGGAGCTGCGCTTCCTTGAGGACCTGCAACACTTCCTCAAGATGTCTCATGTGCTCCTCCATCGATTTGCTGAATATGAGTACGTCATCCAGATAAACAACAACAAACCGGTTAATCTGATGGTGGAACATTTTGTCCATGAAACTTTGAAAGGTGGTTGGTGCAATCGTGAGGCCGAAGGGCATGACGGTAAACTCGTACAGCCCATCGCGAGTTTTGAATGCGGTTTTGTGCTGGTCTGCAGGATCGACTTCAATCTGGTGGTAGCCAGACTTGAGATCGAYCTTGCTGAAGACTTTGCACCCACCTGCAGCATCAAGCAAATCATCGATACGTGGCAAAGGATATGCATTCTTTCTTGTGATCCGATTCAATCCGCGGTAATCAATACACATCCGCAATTTGCCTCCTTTCTTAGGGACAAACAGAACCAGTGCACCAAACTCAGACTCACTCGGTTTGATCCATCCCTTCCCAATCATCTCATCAATTTGCCTTCGCAACTCCTCCAATTCGCCTGAGCCCATTCGATAGACACAACCTTTTGGAGGAGTGCTACCTTCAATCAACTCGATCTTGTGTCGGACCGGACGCACGGGAACTCCATGCGGTTCGTCCAAGACTTCAAGGAATCGGTTGAGAAGGTTGTGAATTTCCGACGGAACTTCCGGAGGGGGATCATCACTCTCAAGAGCAAGCATATCAGATGTCATGGGTGTAGCCAACACAACAGGATTAGAAATAGAGTCATTTGGACTAGAGATGGATTTCGTAGAGGTAGAAGTAGTTGCATCCGAGGTACAAACAACATGCAAAGTATAATCTTTATGTACAGCAAAAATAGAAGGCACATGAGCAGGCCTAACAAAGGCTATATACATTTGCTCATCAGCTTTGCGCCTGCGCCACTTTTTGCAGAATTGCATTGCATTGAGAAAGGTTACTTGGGACTCGCGCGGCTCATCCAAGAGGACTGGACGCTCGATTCCCATGGCATCTTTGACCATGAATTGTGAGTCCTTCCACGTGGTTCTTTCACATTGGGCCTGCAACCAGCCCAAGCCAATAACCGCGTCGAAGGGGCACTGATCAAGGACATAGAAGTTCAACTCATGCGTGATCGTGCGGTCAGCGTCAAAGGTAGTGCGCACACCTTTGACTGCATACGTAGATGTGACAACCTCTTGGTTGCCCACTTGGGTCCGGCAAGGATTCTGCAAGGTCACTTGCTTCATTCCCAAGCGTGCCTTACGAATGTCATGCGGTGAGAAGTAATTGGCGGTTGCACCACAATCAGCCAACACACGGATGTAACGGCCATTAATGTAGAGTTTGAAGAAGATCAACTTCGTCCTCCCTTACGCGCGTTCTTGCTTCATATGAGCCCAATGCGTCAACGGAGCATGGAAGTCAATTTCTCCCGACTCTACCCAAGGCTCCTTGTATAGGATGTGTATCTTCTCAGCCTTGGAATCAGCATCAAATGGGGTTTCAGGAGAGGTTTGCTGAGTGAGATCAGAATCCAGAGAAGGATCTGTACTTACATGTTCAGCCTCTCCAGAGTGTGTTGATGATGTCTCTACCCCCGTTGCTGGTTTCCCTGCTGCAATTTGAAATATTGTTGGACCGAGTGTCCCGGTCCACTTGCTGTGCTTGAGCTTGTCAAGCTTAAGTCTAGCTTTGGCTGCAACATGTGGATCAACATAATGTTTGATCAAGAGATCCTCGAGTGTGGCGGTAGGCGTAGCCTTCAGCCATTTGTTCAGGTTTATTCTCTTATAGCCTGATTTGACAGCTTGGGTTTCCAAGAAACCCCTCACGACGGGCTTCACATTAGTCCCTAGGATAGATGACTGGGTTGAAGGGGGGGTCCCCAACAACATGTTCGTGCAAGTCCGGGGTACAGACACACGGATCGTGAGCCTGGGCTTGTCCGACAACGACGTCAACAACAACAACAACAACAACAACAACAACAACAACAACAACAACAACAATAACAGCAATCATGACGCAAATATCGTGTGCACCGACAACACTGTGACTGTAGGGCATGACACTGCTGCAAGCGAGGAGATGGTCAGCTCGTGCATGCCGGATTGTGACAATGACAACAGTGACAACAACAACGACACTAACTGCGACAACGACAACGGCATAAACAACATCAATAACGGCGGTTTGGTAAGTGTGGTAGGGGTTTCCTTTCTTGTCTACCCCTTCTTCTCTCCCCGACTGTCCTTGCCTCCTTGCGACTGTGTTGACAATCTGAGGGGAGTGCGAAGGGGCTGTTTGAATGGTCTGTTTAGTGGATCAGAAGGGTGTGGGGGACAGTTAGGGATGGGAAGGGTGCGCATGGGGGTGGGTTAGACATTGGATTCTCTTATCGCATCTGCCAGCTGCCACGTACTAGTAGGGTAGCTCTGGCCACGTGCCAAAGGGGTACGAGTCGTTATGCACTGCGAATGGGATGTCTGGCTTCGTCCCACGTGGTGCTGTCGATTTCTGTTGTATAGCCCAATAGGTTTTCGCCAAGTGGCTATTGGGCTTCTGGCTTGCTCAACTTTGGGTGGTGGGATAGTACTTCGGGGCGGGGTACAAACTCATGCCCTGGCGGCACTTTAATTGCATCTTCTATTTTCGCGGCGAGCGATTGATAACTTGAATTTCGGCATGCATAACTTGCGATTCCGGCAGATGTGACGTGTTGCCATGAGGTGAATTCTGGTTCGGTTGTGTTGTGAATTCACCACGCGGCTCCATAGGAGGAACAGCGGTGTTAAGCCCTTGGGGCAGTCCAGGTGGTTTAAGGCACTCTCTGAAAAGTCGGATTCGTTGTATTAGATCCTCTAATTCTCTATTCTGGCTACCCCCCCCCTCGCGGCGCTGCAAGGTTTTTGTAGAAGATACGATGAGGGCGTCTGAATAGGGACATGATTTCCTTATATTGTGATGGGCAGACAATGATTGATGCTGCTCATCGCGTTGACAACTGGGTGCTTACGTGTCCACATATCAGCTGACTAGGATCCTTAGGTTGTGACACATGGCACGTTTTATGACAAACTTCTGTGTACAGGGACGCTGGACCCGATTTCTAGCAGGTGTTGCTCCCCACCAATAGATGGAGCCTCCCCGAGTGTGCTAGCGGTGTCTGTTCCTATCAGCACCTCTAACATT
>BFEA01000899.1:122130-148478 GCA_003427395.1 Chara braunii | reverse complement strand
GGGGAATGTTTGGGGGGGGGGGGGGGGGGGGGGGGGGGGTGGAAGGGGGGGTATTCGGGGATTGGGGGTGACTTTCTGTTTTTCAGTTTAATCGCACGGAAGTGCTGGGCCACGCACCCGAGCCCCATGGACCTTGTCCGTCTTAAAAAAAACGGCGGGAGGGCCCCCGTTTTTTATTCGACGGGAATTTCCATGTCGGTTTTCAGAGCACAACTTAAACCGAGTTCTCAATAGTGAAGCATACTTCTACCATCAATCAACAATGCCTTTCCCCCGGCTCCACCCCCCTCGTTGAAGACCCCAGCTCTCCTCACTATTTGCACAAATGAAATCTGCGAGCTGCTGGCATCCTGGTGCTCCTCTATTCCTTAGCTGTCATATGGAGGTACCCACTGCCTCCTCCTCCTCCTGCTCTCCACACTCTCTGCTTCGTTGCATCATGAGGTGCGAAGTGCAGAGTGAGGTGGACAGCGAACAGGGAGGAAGAGGAGGAAGAAAAGAAGGTGGTGCTTGGGAAAGAGTGACAGATGACAGAGGGTAGAAGGCAAAGATGCTGTCACAGGGAGGGGCAAGAGAGAGAGAGAGAGAGAGAGAGAGAGAGAGAGAGAGAGAGAAGGAGGAAGAGAGAGAGAGAGAGAGAGAGAGAGAGAGAGAGAGAGAGAGAGAGAGAGAGAGAGAGAGAGAGAGAGAGAGAGAGAAGAAGGGTGGATGGCAGTGCATTCCTCATACCTGAACTTTGCCCTTCACTCGATAAACTCCTCGCCTTTCCGTTACGATCTGCCGGTCGTCCGGGAATTTCGATATCAATTCTCTTCTTACATCCTCGTTGTTCACATTATGAACTTGTGACAGTGGAACAGCAAGACAGTTGCCGCTGTCCGCGCTTCCGTCCACCGTTCCTAAGACTGCACGCGAATCGCCGAGGTTTCCAACAAACAACTTGGCCTTGCTCACTACCCCTATGACCGCACATGATCCAACGGTCGCCAGATGCGGTGACATCTCAAAGGAACACCTGACGACGTCCATGAAGTCCTCGTCCGTCTCCAGAAAAGATTGCATAATGTTCTCTTGGGACTCCCCCCCTTGTGTCAAAAAGATTCCTGCACGATATACGTGACACACATGCCTAGCGCTCAGAAAACTTACAGAAAGACAAAACCTGGAAAACCACCAACCATTAGAACCAGGCAGGTACAGAGAGGTCGAGCATTCAGATCCTGTCTGACCTAGGCCATCCAAATTGCATACGCACGCATACATAATTTCATCTATGTAGATCATTCGGATTACAGCAGCAGCGGCCTTCCTCTTCTTCTTCTTCGTCGTCTTAATCTTCATCTCCGTCTTCGTCTTCGTCTTCGTCTTCGTCTTCTTCTTTCTCACCAGGCACCCTTCGTTTCTAGGACCAGTGCTGAAGTATTGATTTTCCCTTTCTCCGGGCCCTCACCAGCAGCAACACCACCTGCATCCAGAAAGAAGCAAACGGCCAACTTCCCAAAAAACAGCACGACTGCACTTCCCATTCTCTCTCTCTCTCTCTCTCTCTCTCTCTCTCTCTCTCTCTCTCTCTCTCTCTCTCTCTCTCTCTCTTCCCAAAAAAAAAGCATCATTGCTTTTCAGAAGGTAATTGATCAGAAGATACAGAAGACCAGAACAGAATCAACAGATACAACACTGCATCTATTTTTAAGCCAAAAGGCCCAGCCGAAACTCCCCCCGAAAGTGTTTTTTATTTTTTTTTATTTTTCTAATTTAAATTTTAGGTTGAGAAAGGTATCGCAGGATCATTATCAAAAAAGAATACAGGAACAGCAATACTTGCTGCACAAGCCAGGAATGCATTTTTCGCTGTCAAACTTTCCTGCAAAAACAAACGCGCAAATGACCTCTCCTTTCCCGCCGCTCCACCCCTTGCCCCTCTCCTTTTCTGGGACAAGCCAACCCATGAACGTAGTACCAGGGCTTGAGATAGAATCATCTGAAGTTGTAAGTTCAGACTCTCTAGCAGCTTATAGTAACCCTGGCACAGAATTTCCTGCTGCCTTTGTACCTCCTGGCCCGGCATTGAAGACCCGCAGTTTACACCAGCACTACATTGGAGCCTTCTTTTTTCCACGGCGGGTTCGCACTCGGCGCCAA
Source organism: Chara braunii (assembly GCA_003427395.1). Lineage (NCBI taxonomy): Eukaryota > Viridiplantae > Streptophyta > Charophyceae > Charales > Characeae > Chara > Chara braunii. The sequence continues at coordinate 146,336 of BFEA01000899.1, read as the reverse complement.
AAAAAGACGACCTGGCACGGCGTGGACTTTCTTTGTTTTTTTTGGCTGGCACCGCCAGCCGAACAGATCCAGTAGGTGAACCACCTTTGGACGTGGTGAATTAACCACCGTCGTGTAGGACCAAAACAGCTGGGAGACGTGAGGGTGGTTTAGACCACCGGTGCATCCGAGCCTCTCCCTCTGCACGCCAAGCTTTGCCGAAATGCCAGCGCGGCACTTTTTCCTTTTTTCTTTTGGCTGGTGCCGCCAGCCATTTTGGCACGGTAGCTGTCAGCCTCCAAGCTTTTTGGAAGGAGAGCCAATTTCAGTTCTCAAGTGTACCTCGGCCATGTACTGGTGGTTCAAACTTCAATGATATGAGATGGAAATCACACTTGAGAAGTCACACTCAGAACAGTAGACAAGTCCCACTCGAAAGAGTCGATAAGAGTACCAGCCGGCACAACATTATACTTTAAACCATCCGTACATCGGAGCCGCTTTTTGCTGAGAGGGATATTCCCCCTGCGCGCGAAGCTTTGCCAAAACGCCAGCACGGCACTTTTTCCTTTTTTCTTTTGGCTGTTGCCGCCAGCCATGCTGATCCAGTAGCACTGTTCATCCACACTTTTCCAGATGACTCATTTTCGATTCCCAAGTTTGTGGTCCTGTGGTACAGGGCGGTATACCTGCGGTACAGGCCGGTATACCTGCGGTTTAAGGTGACAAAACAAGCAGTCTGTGATCGGACTCGGCACTGGCCGGTCAGTGATTGGCTGATATTCCAGCCCTCTGCTTATGACAGCGGCCATCCACATCGGGTTTTCCTTCTATGTGTGGTGGTCACAAATAGGTCCATCTAGTCGAGGCTGTCATCTGCCGGACTAGTCCTGGGAACCGCCCCTTGGAACCCTGTACTGCCACGTAGAAATGGCGAGCCAAAAGGAGGCCCGCACCGGTTCGTCTTTACTTGGACACGAAGGGCATTTCCAGCCTCGGGAAAATCAGGCTCAGAAGTACTGGTCCTGGTTTCTGAACCTCACCATTTACCCTGATGAACGGACCGGGATCAGAAAAGGACAAAGGGGACAAAAAGCCATGGTGGACCTTTTCAGAATGAAGCTTCCAGAGACTTGCCCGTGGAAAAGGAATCGGACTGCTGCTCCAGAATAGACGTTCCTGACGCTAGCAAGGTACTGGTGGTTTGAACCGCCAGTACACGGCCCCAGCCTTGCTGAAAAAGAAACTGGTCACCTACGAAAATTTCGGAGGCTCGGCCTACTGGACCACAACAGCTGGCAACGCCAGCCAAAAAGGAAAAAAAGTGAGCCGCTGGCGGTTCGGAAAAGCTTGGGGTGTAGTAAGGCATCTGCAGGCCCGGGTGTACTGATGGTTTAAACCACAAGTAAACACGGCCCCAGCCAAGTACATATGCTGTTGATTCACATTAAGGTCCGTGTTTCAGCAGTTATGGGACCACTGAGCACGCGAGTTTCTGGGCAGTAGCAGGCCAACTCATCACGTGCTTTTCAGGGCTTCCCTCCACTACTCACCAAATGCGCAAAACTAGAATGTATCTTCTGGTAGAACATGGAATCCTACGCCGCCATATGTTTTGTCTTCTGTGCAAGTGGTGACGAGTGGAGCAAGGCCCTTAGGCCACTGCTCGTAGGAAAAGGAAACAAAAGAAAGAGAGGAATGAATCTTCTGCTAGAACATGGAACCATACGCCGCCATCTGGGTTGAATTGAGTATGCAGTGCGCCTCTGATGTTGTGGCCATGCCCTAGTACCTGTCTCTTATACACATCTAGATGTGTATAAGAGACAGACATTGGACCATACGCCGCCATCTGGGTTGAATTGAGTATGCAGTGCGCTTCTGATGCTGTTGCCACTTCGTGGCCTGGTTTCCTCAATGTCCTGGCACATACGATTTTTGACGTCGCTGTACGAGGGAAGACGTTGTGCGACGTCGCTGTACGAGGGAAGACATTGTGTGATCTTGCAGCGGATCAGCCTTGCCGAACACGTCCGGGGAATTATCCCACCAGCATCTCACGTTCACGAGTATTCCGTTCAGCTCAGTGCTGGGCCGGCAACCGGCCGGTTGAGCTACCCCGGTCCAACCGGAGCCGGACCAGCCCAGAGGGGGGTGAACCAGGAAACCAGTTTTGAAAAAAAAGTACCCGAATATCTTTCTTTTTTTTTTTTCGGCAGATTCCGACTGCGCTCTTCAAGAGCTGTCGGAATCCGCAATAAAATTTTCAAGGTGCAATATTTTTCAGAGGGCTTCCAAAGGGGGGCAGGGGGGTATTATTGACATATTCAGGCAACTATGGCTTCCACGGGGAGGGGTCAAGTAAGCAAGTTCACTTATCCGACCCCCCCGGTGGCTGGAGCACTTCGTGGAGTGTCATTTGATATTGATAACCCACGAGCTGAACCAGATATGATGAGAGAAGGTCCTTGCCAGAAGTTATAGCTCTCCCAGAGTATAACTCGATAGCAGAAGAGTTATGGTTCCATCTTTCAGCTCGTTGAGGCAGAGCGTTTTCTGTTTGTTGGTTTCTACATAAGGTGAGTTATCAGTCCGGAAGTATCTCGCCTGGCAGTCTGTGCAGATACATGTAATGGAGCAAGGTCCATTCGACATAGATAGAGAGAAGAATATAGCTTAGGTCCATACTTGGGCTTGCACCTCGGACGGCTCTGACATCACGATTCCAAAATCCGAACCCATAACTTTTTCCACAGATGGCACGGACGTCGCAGAAGGATATAATCTCAGCAGAGCCTCATCACAAGCATAGTGTTCCCCTCGTGGCTGAGGGTGGATGGGCACGAAAAGAAAATGCCATCAGAATCCTCGGGGTGAGACTTACTGGGAAGTTACTGCGTTGGGACCCCCACAAGACCACGGGGATATGTTAGTCAACATGGCAATGGATCGACTGGCAAAATGGGAGGGGTTACACACTTCGCTGGTGGGGCGGGCCCTGGCAATAAACAATGCAATATTAGCGGCTATCTGGTACAAACTGGCTGTCTGGCCGCTAAAGCCCAGAGAATATACCAGGTTGACAAAAGTGCTGGCCACGTATCTATCGAAGAATAGCGCCAAGGACCAAGGATGTGTACACCGAGTGAGTTGGGAAACCCTCACCCAACCAAGGTCCAAAGGGGGGATGGGAATATTGGATCCAAAAAGGGAGAGTGAAGCCTTAATCTTCAAGGTCCTCACTAGACTACTCATGGGGAATGACATTTCATGGGCACCCTTGGCTTGACCACAGATTGCCAACCTGACCCCGGAATCGCTGACAGCTAACACTTTGCACCCTTTCCGGTGGCTGACTAACAAGCATTGGTCGATACCCACCCCCTTGCGACAAGTGCAGGCAGATACCCCGGCACAAGCAGCAAGGATGGACCTGCTCTTGGACCCCTTGTGGCCCTATATGCTCAAACTTACCGATTGCTCTCTACCTTCTGCCATCCCCTCCCTGACAATTGCCTCACCCATCAACGCAAGACCTCCTCATACCCTTAATGACCTGAGTTAAGGACAAGAGTTGGGTGGGTTGCATGTGCAGATACGACGCAGACATCACTACCCATTGGCCCAAACCCTGCTTGCAATACACCCACGGATTTGAAGCATCTAAAAGGCTTTTTAAATACGCGGGAGGATTGAGGGAGGATTGAGTCAGCCTTGCTAACGGAGGTCTAACGGGGAAAGAGATAACTAGGAGAGGGACGATCAAGACGGCTTCCCAGCAATCCCAGCCACCCCATCAGAAGCCTGCAAATGATCAATTCGGGCGAATGGGTAGAGACAAGAACAACAACCTCTCTGCCCCTCCTGAGTGTGCAAAGGGCCAATGTTAAGGAATGTTGAAGGGAATGGTAGAATGTCCAACACAGCCTCCCCGGCCAACACACATCCGAACACGAAGGTGAGCAATGGAGTGTCGATAGCCCAAAAACAAGCACAACAAGCGCAACAGGCTCACCCGAGTGACACCTGGAGAGACAAGCTGGTTGCCTCGGGACCTGATCAACGGCCCGGCCCGTCCTCCCCTGGGACGACGAATAAACCACCCCCTCAATTGCTCAGAGCGCTCTCAACCCCAGCGCCCTCGGATGCTCACAAATCCTCCGTTCTCGATTCCATGGCTCCATTGAAGAACCATCTCATACAACAGCTATACATGGAGCCGGAAAGAAAATTTCAAGTTAAGGATGGTTACATCTACCCTCACTCAATCTTCCCGACCCAAGCAAGGCTCACGAGGGACACGATTTACTCGCATAGAGCGATTCATTTCCGCTTCCAATCGTGCCACTCGACGATCCTGATTAATGAAAAAGTCAAGTGGATCAGGGATAGGCTGGAGAAGATTAAACCAGACCGCCAGTTGGTACAAGATCATTTTTTAATAGAGGTGGACAATGCATACCGCATCACGATGTTGGCCCTTTACACGACGGATAAGCAGCTTCTTCTCCGTAACAACACACTTCAGTTTAGAAGCAGGGCAGTGCAGGCGGTGGCGTGGTCTCCGGCCAACCCACAATCTGCCGACGAGTGCAGAGAACACCTCATGAAATCAAACTTCTGGGTTGAGTTCAGGTTCGCGCCTGTGTGTGTCCAAGGCGCAATATGGAAAACATTGCCCCGGTCAAGGGCTACATAACAGATCTGCCCATGTTCCTAGCTAAACGCGATGACTCACTGTTGGTCGCTGTTGACTGGGACGAAGCCTACCCCTTCCCCCTAAATGAAGAGTGGCGCAATTCCCAGGCAGGAAAAGAATACTCAGTCCTTGTCAGTCACACGCAAGACCCATGGTGTTATGTGTGTAAGGCAAGAGGCCACCTATGCACAAATGGAGCATGCCCGAATAATCATAGAACAACAGTGAAGGGACTCGTGACCCCTCACCCTACGGATGAGGAGACATGGTTCCCTGAGGAGAAAGACCTCGAAGGCTGGATATTAAGGGCATACGTGGACGGACGCCCAGGCAAATGGCTATGGCAGGGGAAGGGGCAACCGAGATTCTTTCCTTCGAGGGCCAAAGCTGTCATAAGTGAAGACTCTAAACAAAATGGGAGAAAGGGCCCTTCTCCAGAGCCACCATGCCAGAGAGCAGCACACGATCTGGCTAATCACGATGGCGGGATAGATGCAGGCAGGGTGCGCCCACCCGATCATGCTGAAGGCAGAGCGACCAGCCAAGTGGCTCCAGTCGGCACACTCCATACACCGATGCCAGTCACCACAGGTCCCCACCCTGGGCTTATCCGAAAGGGGCAAATGTATAAGCCCAAGCAACAGCAGCAAGTGGGTCAATCCGACAAACAGCCCATACGCCTGACCCCAATCCAGCAGGGATTGCCAGGGGCTCACCCACGACAGGTTACTGCAGGTACCTGTGCTGATAACCTGGGAGAGGGGGTGCACCATGGGCCCCTCTCTCTCCCTGCGCCTTCACAACCGAAGCAGGAAACAAACACCACAGAAAAGACAACGCTACACCTAGCAATCCCGAAAGCGTCATCGAGTTGTGCCCATACTCCAAAACCCGGCCCAAAGGCCCTTGAACGTGAACCAAAGCAAGGAACAGATACTCAAGGCCGGTCGGGGTCACACCTACCAATACCGAAAGCGGCGGCAAGTAAAACCCAAACTGCAGAACCTCCCTCAGGGGCCGACACGCAGGGACAAATCCTGAACACTGAGCAGGGCACACAACTGCGTCTAGGACAAATCATGATCATTGACCTGGGCACATAGCTGCACCACAGGCAACAAACCCGACATGTGGCACAATTGCCACAAAGGCAAACGACCGGCGAACCCGAAAAAATCTACGCTGAGGATGAGAGTCTTCAGAGGGATGGCGACTGTGTGGTGCAGGAGGAATCTCCCGGAGGGCTCGCTGTGCTAGCAGAGGAACTGCTAGCCAAGCAGGGGGCTGGGCAACCACCACCTCGTGAGCTAACCATAATGAAAGCAAAAACAATGTTGCCGGGGCCGAGCACCGTCACACAAACAGGTGCAGGTATGGTGAAGGTTGTCTTCGAAATGACAGGGGAAATCAAGTTCACACCCTGTCAGCCCCCTCAACAACTGGGAAGCTCGTACGGGGATCAGATGCAGCGCCTTCAGGTGGAGGCTGAAGCTGACGAACTTGCCCAACACGCTGTCGAGCGCATCGGTCCGGCACCGCACGTGGCAGCGCGGGACCCTCTCGGCCGCGTCACGCAGGAGTTGGACCAACCTCAAATGGAGCTTCCTTAGGCCGCTCCGGCCGAGTGCGCCAGCCATACCTCTCGCGCGCCCCTACGACAGGATAGGGCCTACGCGAGGCACAACTTACCTCCACCTTACGGGAACTGTCACCTCCCTTCAGTGGGCGTATCCCCGCCGAGCTACCAGTCCACAGTACGAAAGCTACTCGGTTGCAATCGCAGAGGTGGACCAGCCGAGGGCGTTTCTCGTTCGCTGTAGCATAGGGGGTAAGCGCAGTAATACGCCTATCGGACCCGCACGCGGGCCGACATCTTGGGGGGGCTGAAGTCCCAAGCGTGGCTCGACGTCGGTCGACTAGGACGCTTTCCCCCCGCACCACGCGCACACCATTCTACGAACACGAAAAAACAAAACCTACGCGCACGCACACATTGCACAAGCGACACAACATAAACAACGCGACAACGCTCCTAGCCCCTCGGTAGCCAACCCATAACTTTCCGATGCGGAAATCGGATAGGCGTCACGCGCGAGACTTAACATAAAACCGCGCGGATGCAGGGATAACTCATATCGGCTAGCAATGCAAACGTACCCGAGCAGTCGCGATGATGGCGTACCATGTAGTACCCATACTCGCGCGGCCCTCGTTAATCTCGAGGGCCGCGTTCGACACTCAAGTGTCGGCTAACACGCGCCTTGAGGGTTAATCTCTCGATGCTGGACAACCGTCGTGCGCGGTTGGAGACCACACTCTCTTCTGCACCCTGTGCAGAGGGGTTGAGTAGACAGCTTTAAGCCGTCGTGGCGGTCGAACATCAAGGGGTTTGACTTTGACGGCCGCCACGGACTATAACGTCCAACCATGAAAACGCAAAAAGGGAGCCCACTCCAACCCTCATTAGCTGATGGCCCTCAAAAATGGAAAGGGGGTGGATAAGCCCAAACGACGCGCGCGCGGAGGAGGTCCGGCATCCTACCCATAGGCTACCTGGCGTCCGGGATGGTGAAGCCCGTACACGGACTCCCATAGGCTGACCGGAACTAGTCCTCCGCCCACGTGCCGCTTCACGTTACCACAAACCCCAAGTTTACAGGCCGTGTCGCGCTCGTAATCTCGCCGCCTGACCCATAACTCTTTTAGTGCGGGATGCGACGAGTGCCGCGCGCGGGCTTAGTATAAGATCGCGAGGGCACTGAACTTACACATCCTATCTCGCTATGCAGTTCTACGTGAGTGACCGCGATGGCGGCGCATTGTGTAGTGCCCACACCCAAATGGCCTACTCTGAATCAAGGGGTCCCCTTTCGACGCTCAGGCGTCGGCTGAAGCGCGGGCCAATGGGGGTAACCTTTTAGTGCGCGCAAAACCGGCCTGAGGGCCTTTCCGTCTTCCGCACCCTGAGGTGTCCCAACTGGTGCGGGGCAAGACGGCCCCTAGGGCAAGAGGGGGTTTGGAGCGGTGGTGAGTTGTCTGGCGCATCACCAGCGACACGCTGACCCTTCCGCCCGGAACTTTATCGTTCCACCAAGATAAATCGCAACAAGGAAAATAAACAGGCCCCCCTTCTATTCACCCCGACCTTCGACTGACCCTTAGTATGCGGGCACTTCAGGCCACGCTAGCTCCGCACGTAGGTACACATGCCCTGGCACATATATATATGTATGCACAAGAGGAATAATTATGTGACGATCACTTCTCACGGTCATAGTGGGTCTCCCCCTAGCCATACATATATATGCCACCGCAGAGCAGCCCAACCAAAATCCCAAGTCTTTGAACATACCTGCAGTCACATCAAAAGCCAGACAAGAGTCCACGCACTACGCGGAGTCAACTCCAACCAGTTCCTATACTCATACCCCTCGCTTTAGCCATGCAAACCCCAACCTCCAGCCAACCAACCTCAATTAAAAACTCAGTACCTCTGTCAAATGGCCATTCAATAAAAGTCCGGGTGAAACCCTTAACAAACAGAAAGATCACCTGGGCTAAAACCTTTTAGGTTGAGTATAGGGAGCGAGTAGGAATTGAGTCGTGAGCCGACGAATCAGCAACCGACTTGCTATCGGTGATAACAGATGATGATCCTTGCAGGATCAAACTGAACTAACCCAAGTCCTGAATCGAATGTCCACGAAAGGCCTGTTCCATAAGACAAGTTATGCCCAAGCTAAATCATTAGCATACGGGGGATGACCCTCCATAGCACATTCTCACCCAAGTTACCTACCAACTAAATCAAAATCTACCCGTAAGCCAGTGGCAGAGTCTCCCCTATACAGGGTGGATCGCTAGAATCGCCACCTGTCAAAATATAATCTAACTCCTTTAAATCAAGAAAATTTCGGCAGCGCTTCCCGTAGGAGAAGTGTCTTTTCAGAATTTATATCAGCCCAAATATGAAACCAAAAATAGTCTTTGACTTTCCAAAGTCCAATTTTGTCTAACTCCCTGAATTAGCAAAAATTTGGGCAGCACTCCCTTTTAAAAAGGAGACTTTCCAGATTTTTACTAAGTCATATATGAACTTTAGACAAGTTGAGCTTGAAAAGTCAAGAATTGACCAACTCCGTGGATTTGTAGAAATTTCGGCAGCGCTTCCCGTAGAGAAAGTGGCTTACCAAAATTTATACAACGCCGAGTATAACAAAAGATCCCAGAAAATATGAAAATCAACAAGTAAAAAAACTTAGCTCCGAAAATGCAGGAATTGATTGAAGTTAACTCCTATCGCTCTAGCACGTGGCGAGCCTCTAAAGCAACTACCTGTCAAACTGAAACTCAGACCAAGTAGTAGCCTCACTCAGTCACATGCAGGCCAAATCACAAAGGTAAGTACTCTCGCCATCCCAAGTCAACCTTTGCAAACAATAGTTCATAGTCTTTCAATGATTTAGTCCCTTATACCCCGCTTACATAGGGCATAAAACCAAGCCGTCCAATCTTATGGAACCTGCCTCACTCAGCCATCGAATATACACGAACAGGTTGCACAACTACTTCTCTCTTCCTTTGGGCATAGGGCTAAGCCGTTCATCTTAGAAGCAAGGTTTAGCCGCCCTGAACTGTTTAATATCCAGGTTATATATACCTCTCTGAATTTAGTGTTCAAAAGCTGGGCATAGGACCGAGCCGTTCATCTTAGAACAAGGCCTGGTCTGCCCAGGGTTACCTTCAATTATACTCTTAGTTATACTTTCTTCATTTTATGATAAGCTAAAGCCAGGCCGTCCAATCTTATGGAACCCATGCCTGGCTAGCCTGTTCATACATAGGATAGTATAAAATATAGCCAAAATTTAACCTTTTGGGTTCCAGCATGTGAGAGGCATCGGGCCAGACCGTCCAATCTTATGGAACATATCTGGTCCTTTGCCAGGTTCGTTTCTCTCTGATCCACTGTGTATGGCACGAGTCCAAGGCCGTCCAATCTTATGGACATGCCCTGCCCTCAGCACGAATTACCCCCTCAGAATGAAACAGGAAGGGGCTGAGCCGTCCAATCTTATGGACTTGCCCAGACCTCCTCAGTCAAAAACAAAAGAAACAGAACAAACCCCAATCAAACAGGGTAACCAAACCCTCCAATCTTATGGTATAGGTTTGGCCCCTGAAAAGTCAACCACACTCAAACCCCCACAATTCAGAGCAGTCAGACCGTCCAATCTTATGGAACTGGTTTGCCTCTCCAGGCAATTCAAAAATAAACACAGCGGTCAGGCCGTCCAATCTTATGGAACTGGTCTGACCCCAGAGGACCCATTCAGGCTCAGGCAAGATCACCTTTCGCCCACCCTTCCCCCAGATGCAACCCCTTGTGTTCACAATCTTCATTCAGACAATCAACAAAACTGAAACTGAAATTGCACACACATTCCTTTGTTTAGTCTGAGTTGTGTCCTGCCAGTCAAACCAAGGCATGCAGTATACTCAGTCAACACATAGAAGGACGTACAAATAGGGGTTATACTTGGGTATATGGAGGGAAAGCAGTGGTTACCTTTCAATTCCCTGCCTCCAGAACTCCTCCTGAGTTCCGGCAGGGCTCCCGCAATCGGTGGGGCGAACCTCCCACAGAGGCCTTCGCGCGGATTACGGGTTGCAATCCTGCCTGCCGCCTTCCTCTCATAACCAAATAGACTAGACTTTGAGGAAGAAAGGCAGAAGAAAATGGTTCAGTCTCTCAAATACAAGAGGGGTGCTCTCAGACTCGCAGGAGAGGACCTTGCTACCTTCAACGCCTGAGGGCCCCGCAATGGCAGCCAAGTAACACCCGCCTGGTCAAACCGCAGTTAAACCACTAAGCCCAAGCACTCCTTTCACACCATATCGTCGCTTCCCCTATGATGAAGCAGCAGTCACTTAGCCCTAAACGATCGTCGTACCCGCGGTACCGTCAGTTGCAGCAACAACGGTTAAGCTCAACTGCAGCAGCCTCCGCCAACAAGCCCGCACATGGCTAAAGGCAGCAGCCCCGCTGTCCCAGCAGTCTAGCAACAACCTGTACGCAGTTGATAGAGGCAAGGGCAGGCCATACACAGTCGGCGGACGCAGTAGCTGTGCACAGCGGCGCCCAACACCATTCGGCGGCCGACTGTGGGCAGCAAAAGTACTTCAGCAGTTAGCATCAGTTCGCCCCCGGTCAACCGAGCCGGCAGCAGCTAGGCACAGCGGTCGGCAGCAGCCAGCCTCGACCAAATCGACAAGTCTCCAGTCTCTGTGGCCCGTTTCCAACTTCTTTGCTGTTCCGGCCGGCTGTCCAAAGGGGCCAACCCAAGCCGAGTCTTCCGCTGTGGTACGAAGTTCGAAGCCGTCAGCTCAGAGGAGCAAGGGAAGGCTACTCTCTTTGACACGCAGATGATAGCTCCTGCTGAGCCCACCCCCCTTGCTTTCCCCATCCGACGAAATGTGCCGCTCATTGGTCAACGTACGAGTCTGTGGTTCTGCAGCCTACCTCCCGCAATGTAGGCCCCGCAGCCGATTCGTGCCCTTCGCGGTCACGGACGTGCCCTGGCAAGGTAAGTGTATTCGTCCCCTCATCTACCTTCTCCTCGTTCCGATCCTCCCATGCGTGCACATTGGTAGCAAGTTTCCACTCTCGGGGTTGGCTCTACGCCACTTTGCTTAGTGGGATGCACTGAGCCAAATTGATTGAACTCCCTGCCAAAGCACGACCAAATACATTCTATTTGAGCCCGCCAATCCACGGGTAAGTTTTCAATCCTGAACCTTGTTCTTTACCTCCATACCAGCGATAGGATGGGCAGCACACTCACTAACACGGATGCCCCCTCCCCCGTCAACTGGCTGGGTAGACCCGGATGAATCTTCCACAACGGTCCGGCCAGATGCACACTCTCCGAAATCGCTCTTCCTCACACGCCGCTCATAACTCGCGCCGTATTTGAACCATGGCCCAACTGCTAGATCCGACCTCGCCACTGCGCTCGCGATGGTAAGAAACCCAATCCTGCACCTCTACCCGCCTATTCTCACCGTGAAATGGGCGAGCTACACCACCTTTGCCCCCTCTCCATCTTCCATCCTACCACCTCCCCGCGCACATCTCTTCTTCTATACCTCCCATTCTACTAATCCAATGTCCGAACCGACTTCGCCATTTGACTCGGAATGGCTGTAAACCCTCGCCTGACGCTCGAGCTCGCCCGATTCCATCATGAATCGAGTGAGATCTCATTCCTCACCTCCGCCTTCTCCATCACCGCCATGGCTCAGCGCACCCCATTCTTCACTAACCCACTATTCTACTCAACTAACCACAGAACTAACAGTACCATTGAACTCGCCATATCTAAAACCCCCCTACTACAATCTCCCCCGGCCCGTTTTCACTCAGTATCGCGCGAGCAGCCCCGCTTCCGCTGCGCCTCACCCGCCTATCCGCCATCACCAGCCTCCCTCTATTCCGCATGCACCTATCGCGGCTATCCGTCTGGGTGCGTCCTCTTCTCCTCTGTCTCCCCCAGCGCCCGTCGCCCCCTACTTCGCTGCAGCGCTGTGCCTCGCTGCCTTGGTCGCTACCACCGATCGCCCCTACCTCGTACCACTCCGCATCACTCCGTCCCAACCACACTGTCGCCAAAATGAACCACCGACCAACAACCAGCGCCGGCCCCTCTCCTCCAAGTTTATACGTGTCAACCACGCGCGGGGCCGCGCTACCCTCCTTTGTGTCGTTCCAATCCTTACGGATGTCCCGAAGGACTCAACCGGGGCAATGCCCCGCGGCCTCATCGGAGGTCCCACGCCAGGTAGGTGCTTCCCACTCTCCCCCTTGTTGTCGTCCGCATGCACCTGGGGCCTTTCCAAGCCCAGGTCCACTCCCGCCGCCTTTCAATAGCCGCCGGCTCGATAGTAACGGGCTCTGGTCTCTATGGAGGAGGAGTGAGCGAGCCCAAATAGACTCCGCGCGGCCCTCCAGACCCTGAAGCAGCAAAAAAAAGAAATAGTAATAAAAAAATAAAAGTCCCACCCAAGAAGATAACACGAGAGAGCTAGGGAACCGGGATGTGGGGCCTTCCAATGCTTTCCTCGGCCCGGCGGCACGGGCCCGCGATCGGACTCCCCCAACAAAACTAAGGGGGATAGTCCCGCGGGACCCTCAACCCCTCAGTTTCTCCATGATGCTCTGCCGCTGCTGCACCGACACCCGCCAGCCTCGATCCCTGAACCTCCGTAGCAATGGTCCGACACCGTAACCTATAGGGCTAAGCCCAAGCCTGGTACAGCGAAGCGCGGACCTGAATATGAAGTGGCGCCGCGCCGTGCCTAGGCCTGGGAAAAAAGGAAAAGAACAGCCTAGGCCTTCCTTTCCCACCTACAACCGGTGCGCCAACGCCCGACACTCGCCCCGGCCTACTTAGACCCCATTGTGGCCAACCCGCGCGCCTACCGGCGCGCCAGCCCTGCTGTCGGTCGCGCATACCAACCAAAAACGAACCTTCGTCCCCTACACAAGCCGTAGCACGGTCCGGGTCGGTCGAGTAGACCGACCACTCACTTAATCAGAAAAATCACACGCGCGCCTTGAACTGCGCGCCCACATACCCCCTAACTTAGTCGGGGCGGGTCCCGGACGCGGTCGTGCCTCGCACGGCTTATTTCGACCAAACCCATTTTTCTGTCACTTGCAAAAACCAGGGCGGATACCCTTGTAAGGGTATTCGCGCCAACAACGCCAAAACCGCACAGGGGCACGGCCAGCCCGACCCCGGGAGAACTGGCAGCTCCAAAGCGGTTAAGGAAGGAACGTCTAAAAGTCTGAAGACCCAACAAATATGGTTGAAAGCAAACTCCCTCCTCGATAAAATTAAAGATGCCGCCTTGTCCCAGCATTGGGACCTGCCACGACCAAAACAGCCCCTGGATGTCATACCATCACCGTCCGTCTCCCAGGAGCTTGGGAAAGGGGCGGGTCCCCCACAAGAGGGTCAACAGCAAGCGCAGCCTATCCAACCGCTGCAACAGCCACACTGCCAACAGCAGCTGGCGCAGCTACAACACCAACTTCAGCCGAATCAACAACATCAACAACACTTGTGCCACACCATGCACCGCGACTCCACTCACCAACAGCAAATACAAAACATTCTTCACCAGCATCAGGATCATCTGCACAACCAAGAGCACCAACATCAACAACAAGAACTTCACCCACACCAACAGACACAATTGCAGCTGCTGCACCAAACGCAAACCCACATGCATGCCCAACACCAACAACAACAACTGATCATGCAGCAGAAAGAGTGTGAACAACAGTTCTGTCTCCTGCTGCATGCCCAGCTGGCACAGTACCAACACCGGCAACAACAAGACAGAATGGTACTTCAACAACAAATCCTCCAGCACTTACACCTGCAATGGCAACAGCAACTATGCTGCCAGCAGCAACAGCAACAGCTACTATGGCTTTGGCAGCAACAAGTGGAATGCCAAAATGAGCAGCCACAGCAGGAACGGTGCCACCCTCACCTCCCCCCTGTTGCACTCCCGGACTGGTACGAAGAGGCACAGACACCCCAACCTATGGACACCTCTGCCCTCCCCCCTGCTGGACCTCCGGACGAGCAACAACATGTCCTCCCAGAGAATATGGAGGTAGAGGTGGCCCCCCGACGGCCCAGCCTCCGGGGGAGGTCGGTTCTCCACCCCTCTCTGCCAACGAGGAGGTCCAACAGAAATTGGCATTCCTAAGCGAGTGGACCCTCACAAAAATATTCTCCTTGACAGATGAGAGACCGGGAGACAGACTCCACAACAAACACTGGGGGGAAGCCAAGAGGGTGCTTATGTATAGCCCCCGGGTCCTGGCCACAGTTGAAAGATACCAGACTATCTCCTCCATCGATTGGATGGACGTGGGGCCAGCGATCGTCCTGGTGGTAAACGAGTTCCTAGACAAAATAGAGAATCATGCCAACGCCCACTTTCGGGGAAAACCCGCCCGTAACGACCAAAGTCATGATTAAAGCCACGGACAGGCGTTCCTCCATGAGGGGCTGGCTTGGCCCAAGATGCTGGTGCACGAACTGTGTGCTACGTTGCACTCTATACCACACGAGGCCTCCCAACAGCGGGCAGATGCAAACTGCCATTTAGCCATTTGCGCAGGAGAACAACCACAACCGCCAACACATCAGCCACTCTTGCCGGTACAGGCACTTGATAGCACAACCGAAGGCCTCTCCAGCCCCGCCCCCCCGCCAGAACAGTTGCCCCCGCAAGAAGAGCACAACCACCAAACACAACAGAACTGGCTGGTCGTCCCCCGTCGGGGGGGGACACAAATTGTGCATGACGACGAAGATACTACACAGACTCGATCGGAGGACGACTGTGAACTAGAGGACCCTCCAACGAAACTCCGGAAGCTGGTGAAGCTCGAAGTGGACGACAGCCACCCGGTGGTCGTACCTCCTGGGGTCATCATCTTTCGAATAGTGAGGAGAACAGAGGGAGGGAACTGGATGCTCGGACTCAGATCCACGACTCAGACAATTCAGCAAGTTGCGCCTCTAGGGAAGGTGGCGCCCCATGCCGGCCTCACGGTGGAAGGGTGGCAGGGCAACTCCTCCACCGCAATCGTTCTTCAGCGACTAAAGTACTGGGCCCGAGAGACCGGGATTGAGGATGTTCGGGGAGCGGTTCTGCCAAACTCCCTCTCCTTCCCTAAATGGATTATCCCGGTCCTATTGATATGTGACCTGGCTATCAGAAGCCGAAAAACGGGAAAGCACTTCACCCGGCTCACTCACCAGCAGCTTCTCGACTTCTCCACTGACAGATTCGAGACCAATGCTGCGTGGATCCAAAGTAGGATCCTCCTCTTTATGCGGATCTTCCTTGAGGACAGTATTTTAGAACAACATAGCCAATGGGACGATCCACCCCTTGTACTCCCGGTCAAGATCACGGCTTAAATCAAAAGAGCAAACACAAAGGTCACAAAGGATACAAAGGACAAAAAGACAAGAGGTGATGATTCCATCAAACAGGTCGCAGCGCAACAATAGCAGCCACAGGTCTTCAGACGACCTCTCACCGCCCCAGCATATGACACACAACAGCCAACCCTTCCCAATGGGACGATCCACCCCTTGTACTCCCGGTCAAGATCACGGCTTAAATCAAAAGAGCAAACACAAAGGTCACAAAGGATACAAAGGACAAAAAGACAAGAGGTGATGATTCCATCAAACAGGTCGCAGCGCAACAATAGCAGCCACAGGTCTTCAGACGACCGCTCACCGCCCCAGCATATGACACACAACAGCCAACCCTTCCCACCTTGCTCAATTTCATTATCCCCTCCACTTTCCCTACCCGCTCCCCCGCCAATTCCTGCACAGCCTCCAACTCTCCCCCTCGACCCCCCATGCCCCCCCTGCGCCCCCCGTCACCCCCGGTCTTCCCAAGGATAAAGAGGCCGCCCCAATGGGCAACAAAACTGACCCGGGCTGACATTGATATATGATCAATTAATGTTAATGGACTCATACAAGCCTCAACAGAAAAGAAGGATGCTATTTGGAACATGATTAAATGCCCGATTACCGACGGTTTACCAAATGCGGTGTGCATTCAAGAGACCCACCTGCAGGATACCCCACCGCACATTGCAAAGGCGAAATCAATCTGGCCCTATGAGAGCTTCTCGGCACCCGCCAAGGTAAGGGCATCAGTTGGGGTCGCAATCTGGTTGCCACCCTCCTCAAAGCTCAAGCCGGTCCATATGGAACACGATAGTCAACAAGGGAGATGGGTCTGCCTGAAAGTTGCCTACAAACAGGACGAATTCTATCTAGTGAGCATATATGCTCCGAATGACCCCACTGGTAGGGTGGATCTGTGGCTCTCCCTTCACGACCAACTACCAGACGATGCCCCGATTATCTTGGCTGGAGACTTCAATACCACGCTTGATCCCTCTATGGACCGAAGATCTTCTTCACAACAGCTCGATCCTTTGTCCCCTCCCCACTTGA
Source organism: Chara braunii (assembly GCA_003427395.1). NCBI lineage: Eukaryota > Viridiplantae > Streptophyta > Charophyceae > Charales > Characeae > Chara > Chara braunii. The sequence goes on along the minus strand of BFEA01000899.1, from coordinate 129,581 downwards.
CCATGGGACCGGATGCCCTCATGCTCAAGCAATTTATGGCAGATAGGCAGCTCGATGATGCTTATAGCATCCTAACCAAAGAGCCTACACATGCCTGTCAGCCAGGGGTGACCGAGGCTTGGCAAACTCACGGATAGACCTCACCCTGGTGTCTAAGGACCTAGTAGGGATGGTTACAACGGCCGAAATTACAACAATCAGCCCGTGTAGAGCGTTTGACCACAGAATGATTACTCTGGGATTGTCCTTCCACACCCATATTCAGAGGGGCCTGGGGTAGTACAAATTCAACACATCCCTTCTCCCCCTGACGAAGTTTAAAGAAATGGTGAACACTTACTGGGCCTATTGGCAAACCCAAAAGCCACAATCCGGGGACAGGGTGCAATGGTTCAACAATGGCATAGTGCAACTGAGAAAGAGGGCCAAAAAATTCTCTATTCAATATGCAAGAGACCGCAAAGCCATCCTAGACAGCCTCATGCGCGAACTTAAAGAATGGGATGAACACCTTATGGACGGGTCTTTCTCTATTCAATATGCAAGAGACCGCAAAGCCACCCTAGACAGCCTCATGCACGAACTTAAGAATGGGATGAGCACCTTATGGACGACCCCCTGCACCACCCCTCCTTCGAGAAACTTCAAGAAGCACGAGACCACCTCCAGGCCTACATTGAACAACAGGCGCAGGCCTGGAGGGTGCAGGCCAAAATTAAAAGGACACATACGGAAGGGACAATGACGAGATCCTTCTTTAACAAAGCAAGCGCCAGATCGAGGGCCAACACAGTCCCAAAGCTTAGACACCCGCTTGATGATTCAGCCCAAGTTGCACCCAACGCTTATACCATAACAGACTATGCGGCTCAATACTACCGCAACCTGTTCACATCCCAGACACCCAATAAGCCTCCCCGTGAGGTCCAAAGCGCAAGGGAAAAACTACTGGAGGCTGTTCACTCACGATTGACAAATGTGCAAAACGAAGAGTTGGATAAGCCCCTCTCCTCCCAAGACATTTGGTGGGCCTTGCAGGACATGGAAGAGGAAAAGACCCCCGGGATTGACTCATTCCCGAAGGAATTCTGGGTACAATTTTGGGAACTCCTCCAAGATGACCTTATGGACTACATCTAGGCAGTACGGGAGGAGGGTTCATTTGGGGATATGATTAGCCAGGGGGTCACCACACTCCTATACAAGAAAGGGGACAAAGTGGATATCAGGACCTACAGACCCATAACTCTCCTCCCTGTGCCATATAAGATGGTGGCCAAGGCACTAACCAACAGGTTGCTGCCCCTGATGAATGTATTGATTCACCCTAACCAAACATGATTCATGCCAAACCGCAACATCGAAGACAACATTTTACTGGTTAACAAAACCATCAAGTACGCCCGCCAACGAAAGGCGCAAGCGGCCATCCTATTTATTGACTTCGAGAAAGCATATGACCGTGTTGACTGGGACTTCCTGGACATGTGCTTGGTCAAGATGAATTTCGGCCCGGCATTTTGCCACTGGGTCAGCCTCCTCCACAGATCGGCTACAACTAATATCATGCTCAATGGCCACCTATCACCACCAATACACCTACAAAGATTGGTGCGACAAGGGGACCCTATAGCACCGCTCCTATTTATAATAGTAATGGAGGCTCTGGCTTCTCTGATCAGGTCTCACCCTCAGATCAACAAAGTGCCCATCCCGGGTATTCCTTGTCACCTCATTCCGATAACTTCGCTATTTGCAGATGACCTCATAGTGCTCATACGGCCAGACCCAGACAGCCTCAGCGCCCTAACACAAGTCATTCACTCGTTCTCACTAGCGGCTGACGTGAAAGTCAACTGGGCTCAAAAACAGAAGGATGGTGGCTCCACCCTCAGGGAGAACTCCCGCCCCTTCATCCAACGGTTGGATGGGCACGGAAAGAAAATGCCATCAGAATCCTCGGGGTGAGACTTACTGCGTTGGGACCCCCACAAGACCACGGGGATATGTTAGTCAACATGGCAATGGATCGACTGGCAAAATGGGAGGGGTTACACACTTCGCTGGTGGGGCGGGCCCTGGCAATAAACAATGCAATATTAGCGGCTATCTGGTACAAACTGGTTGTCTGGCCGCTAAAGCCCAGACAATATACCAGGTTGACAAAAGCACTGATCACGTATCTATGGAAGAATAGCGCCAAGGACCAAGGATGTGTACACCGAGTGAGTTGGGAAACCCTCACCCAACCAAGCTCCAAAGGGGGGATGGGAATATTGGATCCAGAAAGGGAGAGCGAAACTTTAATCTTCAAGGTCCTCACTAGACTACTCATGGGGAATAACATTCCATGGGCACCCCTGGCTTGCTTGCAGATTGCCAACCTGGCCCTGAAATCGCCGACAGCTAACACTTTGCACCCTTTCCGGTGGCTGACTAACAAGCATTGGTCGATACCCACCCCCTTGCGACAAGTGCAAGCAGAGACCCCGACACAAGCAGCAAGGAGGAGCCTGCTCTTGGACCCCTTGTGGCCCTATATGCTCAAACTCTGGAGGACACGTGGTCCAAAACAAAAACAGTCCCCCAACAGATGGCACAATATATGGAGGCAGCCGCTCTTTGGCAACCCCTACGTACTGAGCGAGGATGATCGTCCCTTCTCGTTATCAACAAACTCACCGTGGCTTACCTGGGCAAAAAAATGAATCTTCACGGTGGGAGACCTCTGGGATCCGTACAGAGGTGATTGGGCCACGGCTGATCAGCTACAGTTCAAGCTGAAATACGCCAAAAATGTGGAAGACAAAGCTGCCAAACTAAGGGAAGATCTCCCCTTAATGTGGCGACTAACCCTCAAGGAGGGCCCCATAGTTCGCCAGGATGACTGGGTGGTTAGGCATGCCGACCTGCCCCTCCCACTCAGAATATTCAGAGTCCAACAAAACAAAGATGGGCTGTGTTCACTAAAGGCCTACGGGCTGGATCTGCCAGGAGCCAGACTTTCCAAACTCGCACGAAATGAAGACGCGGATGGCAACGAAAGTTAGGCGGGCCTCATTCGCATATGTGTGGTAGGGGACCACCAGGAAGGCTTCCTTGTGTACGAGCCCACAACGCTACTTGCCAAACTACGTTTCGACCCGGGGGAATGGGAGTGGCCTAGGCCGAAACCAATGCACATATGGGATTATTCTATCAAAGAGGGATACAAAGCCTCCAGCCCACTAATGGCAATCGACCACACGTTATCTAACAGATGGGCGCGTGACTCACCTATGGACTCGAAGTTCATGTAGAGTTTGCCTTCGGCCAAGTACTCCAAGATCATGCCTACGAATCTCAGAGCCCTCCAATGGCAAATCCTCCACCGCTGCTTGCCCACTCCAGACTGGCTAGTATCAAAAACATACCTTGAACAGAAGGGGCTGTTGTCCCCCATCTGCACTTGCTGTGGCAGCTCATCGCGTCCGGCTCGGGCAACACTAGAGCATTGCCTGCTGGCCTGTCCAATGGCCACCCAATTGTGGAGGTGGTGGGATGCAGCTTTCCACTCCCTTACAAGCTACCACATCCCATGGGACATTGGCCTCCTATTGCTTGACAAGAACCGACATCTGATGGCACAATGGTCTCCCTATGCCACCAACCTCTTCTCTTATATGAGACTGCAGGTACTCATGCTGGCTTGGAGAGCTAGATGTTCTTTTCAATTGAAAAGCCACCAATTTGGGTTACAGCAAGCCATAGAAGATAAGATTAGAGCAAGAACCCAGGAGGCCTGGAAAGCCTTTATCAAGGATTATCGGGAGGAAAAGGAACCTGCAGCCAAAGAAGCCATCCGGGAATCCTACCATCAACTACGGCAGGACCCGGCCAAACTGTTTTCTGAGTTGGACGTCGCCCACAACATACGATGGAAACCATGGAGGACATTGGAACCATCCTGGCAACGAAAACCCCTCACTGATTTCAAAGTCCCCTTCCTCCCGACAAACTTTGTGCTAGTACCTGACCACCAGTCTGGTCCCCCCCAGCCCCACCGGTCCCCTCATAGGCAGTCACTGCCACCGCCCCCACCCCCCCACCCACCACCCCCYCCCCTGCCATCTCCTCCCTGGCCACCCTCGCCCGTCAATTCCCCCTCCTCCTCCTCGACCCCCGCCCCCGGTCTCCCTTACCACATCCGCCCCTGGACATCATCAGTGACTGTCCCCGGAGATCATCAGTGACTGTGACTCAGGTCAAAAGAAGACACGGGAATCTCCCCATGGGAGAGGGGGCCGGAATGACTCAGGATGTTGGATACTGGCAAGAAGGTGACCAACGATGAAGGAACCCTGGCTTCAAGACAGACAAAAGGTGACGGCTGGGGCAGGGGCAGCAAATGGTTCTAGCAGCCACAACATGTCAGGGCCCAAGTGGGTCCCATACTACAAATGCTCCAAACACAAGATTCCAAGAAGGTGACCAGGGACGAATGGAACCCTGGCTTCAAGACAGACAAAGGACGAAGGGTCCGGCAGGGGCAGCAAATGGTTGTCGCAGCCACAAAATGTCATGGCCTAAGTGGGTCCAATACACAAGACTCCAACGTAGGAACAGGAAAGGACTTTTGTTTAGGAGAGAGGGGAGATCTGTCTCCAAATCCCTCAGGATTACAAATGTGGTTCGTGTATACTACCACTAACTTTTGATTCAATGTAGGCTGTTAGGTAGGTAAATCAATCAGGCAACAACATAAACTCGACCTCCCTAACACCAGTACTTGTAGCACTGCAGATATCTACCATCACAACTACATGTGCATTCAAATAAACTGATACAATGATACATTGTTCAGGGACGCCGGACCCGCTTTCCAGCAGGTGCTGCTCCCCACCAATAGATGGAGCCTCCCCGGGAATGGTAGTGGTGCCTGCTCTTACCAGCACCCCTAGCATCCATTCGGGCTGTTTAAAAAAAAAAAAAAAAAAAAAAAAGCATCAGATGTTGCCAATGGTAACTGGTCCGTTGGACCACAAGATGACAAATTGGAGAAGGGCCCAACCCGACCCACATCTTAAGAAAAATGTGTGGCTGTTCTCCGCTGCTGATCTGCAAAGGTCAGTGGCGGATATCCTCTGCCCATTTTTCTTAAGAAATGGGGTCCTGGCCGATCTTTGCCGCTGATCTGCGACGATCGGCGGCCAAGATTGGCCACTTTTTGGACATGAAAAATCCGTGCCTGCAGGACCCGGTTTCGAAATTGCGGGGCAGGGCCCGCCCCCACGAGGCCTCGGGAACACACGCGCCGGCAAAAAAAAAAAATTCAGGCCCCAGCGAAAATGCGCTGGGGGCAACCGGGAGGGAACCGGCCCGGGCCACCGGCTGGTCCAACCAGGAGGACCGCGGATGGGGTAGCGGTCCCCGGTCCATCCGGGGACCAGCCCTGGTTCAGCTGCGTATCAGAGACACGGTCGGGGGTCAACCAAGGGCTGGCTATTCCCAGTGATCCCCTTTCACGACGAGCTTGAGTCTTCGCAGCGAGTTCTTCACTACGAGTATCTTCAACGGCGTTGAATAAGTCGTGTCTGTCTCGTTGTTTTGTCTTTTGTGCAAGTAGTGACGAGTGGAGCAAGGCCCTTAGGGCCACTGCTCGTAGGAAAATGAAACAGAAGAAAGAGAGAGCTACGGTAGTAAGTAGTTGTAACTTGTAAACCATAACTGCTGGAAAGCAGACCTGACTTTGGATCCAGAACATATATTGCTGGCCTGCTCCGCTCTCACACGAAATTTGCTGAACGTCTCTTGAGATGTAGGGACCCATGCAGATGCACTGCTGGGGTCCTTCTTGAAAAAGACTATTCAACAAGGAATACATGGCCCCAATTTATTTTTCTGTGCCCTTGAATTTTTCAGAAGGTAGGGGCACCATTGGCTACCTCAGCCAGCCCTCGCCGATTTTTTTTTTTACCCTATTTATTGGGGTGCGCCGCATCACGTGCGCTATGCGCCGCACGTGCGGAGCTCACGAGCACCCGATGCACCGCAGGTATGAAAAAAGTGTCGATACGCCTACAATTTTGCAGAGGGGAAAACGTTGGGAACTAAAGTTGAACGGGTTCCGGGAATAGATGCACATTCGCACTGGGACTGGGTATAGCGGGTATTCCAATCTTTAAGTGGGGTACATGTGCAATTTTGAATTTTCCCTTTTTCATTATTAATCAGTGAATCACAGAATTTAATAAAAATTTACCCACTCTAATATCCTGATAATACTTGCGGTGCGTCCCATGAGCAGGGGCGCGGCACGTGCGGCTCAGAGTGCACGCCCATGCACACGTGCACACGTGATGCAGCGCATCACAAAAAAAATCAAAATAAAAAATGAAAGGACAGTGTGGGGTGGCCAAACATTCCCCTCGCTTCTAAAAATCCGAAAGCAAGCGGGAGAAAAGTCGGGCCCACGCCTTACCCCAAAACTGTGGGCACATGTCTATGCATATGAGTATTCACATCCAAATTGTGTCCAGCCTCTTTTCCGAAGAGCCCCTACAGCGGATTACCTAGCACCCCACATGCAGCAGAGGTACACTTCAAACTTCCACTTTGTAAGCGTGGGCAGAGAATATATAGTCTGGATTCTAATTCAGGTGTGCAACTCGGTTATCGGTCACTATTTCTCTTTTTTCTCGTTTTTCTTTTCTTTTCTCGTTTTTCTTTTCTTTTCTCGTTTTTCTTTTGCAAGCATAATGAGCGATAGCAAATTCCAGAAACCAAGCAGCATCATACACATGAAGCCAGGTAGTCTTAACCTCGAACCAAAAGCAGAATTGCAACTAAGTCTCGAGTTCCACCAAATAAGAGCACAGCAAAAGCTCACAAGTGGCAATGTTGGAATAGTCTCATCATCATCAACAATGAAGTTAATGAACCGATGTCGAATCCCTATCTGGCGCTCAGCACCCAGACTACGAATGGCAGATCCTATCTAGCCTATCTACAACGCCACTGGTGACGTCAACAGCTTCCCGAATACGAGCAGATCTCGACCAATGGCATTTGCCTCAAGCCATTTTCCTACTTTTCCTAGGAATAGGTGCAGTGGCCCTAAGGGCCTCTACTCACCACATGCACAAAAGACGAAACATATGGCGGCGTATTATTCCACGTTCTGCAGAAGATTCATTCTAATTTTGCACATTTCGTGAGTAGTGGAGCCAAGCCCTGAGAATCACGTGCAGAGACCAACAGGGCCTAGCTACGTGAGCAACTCATAACTGCTGAAAAACAGAGAATTTGAATTCTGAGTATATATTCCGCCAGCTAGTGCTCTAGCTCATATTCACTGCCTGCCTCCATTTTGGTGGAGGGTCTGCGCTACATTGCTGCGAGGACCATTCAGATTGCCTGCATGGGCCCTCTGAGCCGTGTTAAGGGGATCCGTTGCTCTCTCTCTCTCTCTC
>BFEA01000899.1:75884-88035 GCA_003427395.1 Chara braunii | reverse complement strand
CTCTCTCTCTCTCTCTCTCTCTCTCTCTCTCTCTCTCTCTCTCTCTCTCTCTCGCGCGCGCGCGCGCGCGCGCGCGCGCGCGTGCGTGCCATCCATCCACACCTCTCGCTGTGTGCATCTGTGCGCAACCGCACGCGCGACATGCTCGCCCTTATTCACATTGGAAAACAAATGTGGCGCCAAGCCTTAACGCAAATTGAGAAAGCTAAGAAAAACAGGATGCACTCTCTATATCATTCCCAGATAAGGTAGCACGAAGGGAGGGAGGGCAGAGGGCCGAGGAAGGTAACGCCACCGGAGGAAGGAGCGCGACGGAGGGAAGAAGGAAGGAGAAAGGGAGGAAGAAGGGAGGGTCGATGACGAGCACCAAAAGCACGTCTGGATGGATTCACGATGAGCACGCATCCACGGTGACCACGTCTGGATGAGCATAAAAATCACGGATCAATGATGAGCACGTATTGATGGATTTACGATGAGCACCGAGCATGAAAAGCACGCATCCACAGTGATCACCGGTCGATGGATTCACGATGAGCACGCATCCACGGCGATCACCGAGCATGAAAAGCACGGATCAATGATGAGTACGATGCCGCGCGATTGGAGAAGTGGCCATAGGCAGCAACAACATTGCGCGCGGGCGATTGGAGCGGCGGGCCAGCAACGGAAAAAACGGGCGTGGCAAGTGTAGTATCTGTTCTGATCAGGAAAAAAAAAAAAAAAAACCGGGCGCGCGGGCGATTCGGTATCGAGCTTGAAGGAGTGGGGATTCGAGGGGTGGGCTCGCGCCGGGCCGCGATCTGGGCCGTCTGCGAAGCGTTACCATCGACGGCCCAGATCGCAGGCCGATCAGAAAACTTTCTGATCGCAGGCCGATCTGGGCCGTCGCCAGTAACGGTACCGGCCTGCGATTCAGGCCGTACGATAAGAAATAGCGATTCTTATAGTATTGTAGATGTAGATGTAGATGTAGATGACTGAACCAGAATCAATGTCCGAATCCCACTTCTACTGCAGGCAAAACATGAGGTCCACCATAGCCATGGCCACCCTTCTTTTCTTCCTCTACATACAGGCCGAGGCTATGGTGGACTACTGAGGCTTCAACCTCCCGTCCGAAGGACAACCCAAAGCAGCTATGCCCCTGCCTCACTTCAAGGTCATCACCATGCAGCTATGCCGCTGCTCACTCAGCCACCATGCCTGACTCTGTCCCGAGTTTCCTTGATGCGGCACTACCCCAACATGGCCTTCCTGATGCAGCGCCTAGCAAGGAGATGAAGATGGTTTCTACCATAGCCAGGTAAGTGCCTCGCCACTCTCCTCCTTGGTCCCTTTCTCCCTCCTCCTCCTACCGGTAGAGCTCCACCATAGCCAAGGTGGAAGCTCCCGGCTTCTTCCTCCCAGCAGCGCTGTAGTACTAAGCGCCACTCCAGCCAGCGCTCCAGCAGCGTGTCGCCAAACTTGCACACTGAAGAATGAGGCTGGGCTCTCTGCCCGGTCTCTTGATATAGCGGCCTAATTGCCTCCTGGGCGGTGACTTCCAGGCCGCTCGGCCTCTCCAAGCAACCGGTACTTCCTCCGTTTCGGAGGGAAACATCATTGCAGACCCTGATATTACCCGTATAGGCTCTAGACTCAGACTGGTTGGACTGGTACCGGCCTAGACCTACCCTACCGCTACTGGACTCTAAAAATGCCAACTTTGTCTTTTTTCTGCTCGGCCTCCAGTACCCCCTCACGCCAACTGCCGTGGGGTGCAGTATAGGCCTACCGGCCTACTTGAGTGTTTTCCCGCTACCCCAAGGGCCACGGGGCCGCTAGCTTCGCCACTAAGTGTTTTTCCCTGCTACAACCCTCAATGCCACGGCCACAGCTAAGTACCGGCCCTACGGGCCTGCCAAGCAAACAAGTACCCTTGCGGGTCACACACACACTCATACCGACAAGCACTCAGAGAGGCATGCAGGTCACAAGCACGCACACACAGACAGACTTAGAAAACACAGCAGAATGCGGGAATCTCAGCAATGCATCCATTCCATCAGCAGAACTTCCGAAATCAGCAGTGTTCTCAGTATGTGTTATGACGGGTCATTACACTACCCCCCCCTCAAGAGCGAGGTCCCTTCGAGCGAGTAACTCGATCAGAGTCCTTGCATAATGCATCATAGGCGTAGATAGCAAAGAGAGATCGGGTGCGTTCCGTAGGAGTCAGGGTAGCAGTGAATTTTGGTTGCTGTTCAGAACTGATCAATCGTTCATAGGCGTTAACGACGCGAGGTGCACTCTGCAGTAGGTCTTTCTTAGCAATCCAGTAGAAGTCATTCAGTGGGTGGTACAGAAAATGCACTTTATACTGTCTGTTTCTCCCCTTTCCGCTGTGCTCGACGATTCTATCAACCTCGTGACCGCCATTGATTGCGCGGGGAATCATCGATTCTCGGTACTTGAATGTCTCAGGTGGCTCATACGGAAATAACTTCGATGCGTGAAAGACTGGGTATGTGCGCAGATGAGCAGGCACATCAATCGTGTAAGAAGGACCGAAGGAATCATTACCTACTCGATTCAGCACCTGCCAGGGGCCGTAGTACTAAGGAAGAAGTTTCCATGATACGCCTTCTTCTTCAGAAATCTCAGACATCTTGACCCAGACATAACTTCCCACTGTGAAAGGATCAGGCTGGCACTTTTTGTTTGCGTGCTTAATCATGGCACTGCGTCGCCTTTCCATAGCTGCGACAACAACTTTGACCAAACGATCATACTTAGCGCTGTAGCCTGGCTGGCCAGCTGTTAGGCCAGGTGGCTGTTCCGGGAACAGATAAGATAGAGGATTGCGGATTTTCCATCCAAGATGCAGCCGGTTAGGCGTCATCCCGGTGCAGGAGTGGATGGAGTTGTTGTACAACCCCTACACAATCGGCAACTCCTCATCCCAAGAGTTTTGGTCAGGCACGATAAGAGCCCTGAGAAGTTGGATCACGATCTGGTTGATCTCCTCGGCCAGTCCATTGGCTTCGGGGTGTCGACCAGACGTCATCTTGAGTTTCATGTCGTAGGTCTGGGAGGTGAAGTCCTTCTAATCTGCACTTATGAACCTGGTATCTCGATCGCTCACAAGAGTCTTCGGGGGACAGCACTGCATGATGTACCTTTTGTTAAATTCTTCGATCACAAGGTCAGTTGGGGCGTGAGGTGGTAATGGGATTAGATTCAGAAATTTGGAAAAACGATCGACGATCACCATTACTTGCGAATAACCGTTTCTGCTCTTTTTCCCCATGTCAGTGAAGTCAATGGAAACAGACTCACCCGGGCCATCACGGATAGGAAGAGGGTGCAGCAGTCCATAGGGCTTCTGTCGAGACGGTTTGATGTGTTGACAAACTTCACACTTGTTACGATCCTGGTCATTTCCCAAGTGCAAATTCACAATGAAAGACAATGTCACCCAATTGCGAAGGAAATGAAAGCACTTGCAAAGAGATAAAGCTGTCTCTTATACACATCTAGATGTGTATAAGAGACAGGGTCATCACCATGCAGCTATGCCGCTGCTCACTCAGCCACCATGCCTGACTCTGTCCCGAGTTTCCTTGATGCGGCACTACCCCAACGGGGCCTTCCTGATGCAGCACCTAGCAAGGAGATGAAGGTGGTGTCTACCGTAGCCAGGTAAGTGCCTCGCCACTCTCCTCCTTCGTCCCATTCTCCCTCCTCCTCCTACCGGTAGAGCTCCACCATAGCCAAGGTGGAAGCTCCCGGCTTCTTCCTCCCAGCAGCGCTGTAGTACCCAGCGCCACTACAGCCAGCGCTCCAGCAGCGTGTCGCCAAACTTGCACACTGAAGAATGAGGCTGGGCTCTCCGCCCGGTCACTTGATATAGCGGCCTACTTGCCTCCTGGGCGGTGACTTCCAGGCCCCTCGGCCTCTCCAAGCAACCGGTACTTCCTCCGTTTCAGAGGGAAACATCATTGCAGACCGTGATATTACCCGTACGGGCTCTAGACTCAGACTGGTTGGACTGGTACCGGCGTAGACCTACCCTACCGCTACTGGACTCTAAAAATGCCAACTTTGTCTTTTTTCTGCTCGGCCTCCAGTACCCCCTCACGCCAACTGCAGTGGGGTGCAGTATCGGCCTACCGGCCTACTTGAGTGTTTTTCCGCTACCCCAAGGGCCGCGGGGCCGCTAGCTTCGCCACTAAGTGTTTTTCCCTGCTACAACCCTCAATGCCACGGCCACAGCTAAGTACCGGCCCTACGGGCCTGCCAAACAAACAAGTACCCTTGCGGGTCACACACACACTCATACCGACAAGCACTCAGAGAGGCACACAGGTCACAAGCACGCACACACAGACAGACTTAGAAAACACAGCAGAATGCGGGAATCTCAGCAATGCATCCATTCCATCAGCAGAACTTCAGAAATCAGCAGTGTTCTCAGTCTGTGTTATGACGGGTCATTACATTACTGTCTTTCACTATTCACAACTTGAGAGTCAATACTGTCACAGACAGACATTCACAAAGGCTCACACAACACTTGAAACCAGTTCTCAACAGACCAATCCCAAGTGACTTTAGAAAAGAGTACGAAAATCAGAAAAAAAAACAGAACTTTAAACTTTTTTTTTTTTTTTTTTTTTTTTTGTTCAATCACATTCATTATATTCCACAATCGTATCCCTTGAGGCCGGGGACCTCACAAATCAACCCGGAGTTATCCCGGCAGCATCAGCCGGTTTGGCTTAGCGTGACTGTTGGACTCTGTAATACAAACAACCACTATTTATCTACCTCTGATTCTCTTACTTACTATACTAGAACTTTGAACTTTGAAGTTAGACTTTCTAATTCATATTCATATGAAAATTGAAAATTTAAGCTGTTAAGTTATTCAGATCTGCGTAAGAACAGATCTGAGATCTGGTCAGGACCAGATCTAAGATGGGATCTCAGACCTGACCAATTTCTCTCTCTCTCTCTCTCTCTCTCTCTCTCTCTCTCTCTCTCTGTTACATGCTGCGCCTGCACACGGGCCCTATTTGAGAGGCCCGACGGTTGCTGAGGGGCCCCCAGGCCGCATACCATCCAGCACGCGCCCTGGAGGCCCACGGCGGCCCTCCAGGCCCTAGGCAGCACACTAGGTAGATAGGTTTATTTTACGTACCTTTTTTTTGTGTGTGTGCTGTCTTATTTTTGTCTGTTCAGGTGCCGTTTCGGACTGGCAGCCCCAAGGCCGGACCTTGGGACTGGGTACACCGGAGGCAGGCCCGAAACGAGGCCAGGCGCCTTTTGGCGCCAAACCGGTAGGTACAGGCGTCGTTTCGGCCCTGCAGGACCCAAGACGACACTTTGGGCCAGGTGCACCGATAGGAGGCCGTTTTTAGGCCAGGCGCATTTCTGCGCCATGCTGCATCAGCAGCAGGGTCTGGATGTCCGGTAGGGACCCAGACCACCTGGGCCGTTTTCTGAGGCCAGCACCAGGTAGGCCCAGCCGCCCAGCGCTACAAATAGCTGGGCCACGGCTGGGCAAAGAACAGTTCGAGTAGCTCACTTCTGGGCGACACGCTGCTGGTTAGGAGAGCGCTATACTGCGCTGGGCTGCGGAGTGGAGAGGAGAGGCATAGAGGAGATAGGGAGTGGCGGAGGCCATACCTGCAGTCGGCTTACCTGGCGCCATAGCTGGGCTCCACGCGGTACCTGCACACGACGACGGACACAGTCAGTACGGTGGCAGCGACCTGCAGGTGCGATAGCGAGGACTTCATCTCGTCTCTCTCTCTCTCTCTCTCTCTCTCTCTCTCTCTCTCTCTCCTCTTCCTCCTCTTTCTCMTCTTCTTCTTCGAATCTGAGAGTGTGAGAGGTTATCAGTAGGGATTCAGGCAGAGGTTACGATGGGCGCATTGCCCAGGATCTGATTCGACATTTCTGGGACAGACATTGATTGGACACTCGGCAAGGGACTATTTTCGGGACTTCGCTATTGCGATCTTGGTCTACTCCCTCGCCTCCTTCCTCCTTCGTCTCATCCCTCCCCCATCTCTCATCCGTGGTATCTCCCCATGTATGTGTGCGAAGGATGGACCTTTCTTCCATGATTGTGGTCCCTCCTCTCTCTCTCTCATGTGTGAAGTGTGATGGATGTCGGGTCAGTCCAGATCAGATCAGATCTTCTCTTTAAGTCTTCCACTGCGCCATTTTGTGCCATCTTGTATATATTCGGAACGTACATTGCTTGTTGATGCTACACTGGCCTCGCATTGTCCATTTCAGTCCTTTTCATCACATAGCGGATCCTTGGCTCCCTGCGCATGGTCCCATTGGGCATGCGTCAGTTTTGGTATCGGAGCCACGCTTGTGAATCAGGACAACCTGATCTGACACAAGCGCGGGGACAACCTAAGATTGATTGGGTAAGTATTGATTGATTGATTGATTGATTGATTGATTGATTGATTGGTTGATTAGGGCACACTAATTAGTCCCCCAAATCGCAGATTCTGACCTAACTGCCGAAATCGATTTTTTTTTTCTCTTTTGGATCGCATTTTCCCGCTATTGTTTTGGAGGAGAATCGCAATAGCAAAGCATCTGAAATTCTCGTTTTTCACTTTTTTTGAAACTCGAAATTTCGCTGCTGGAGATCCGAAATACTGTAATTTTCCGTTATTTCAAAAAATTCCGCGAATTTTTTTTTCGGAATTCGTCATTTCAAAGTTTTTTTTGAAATCTTTTCTGAAATTAGAAATTTCAAATCCGGGAATTTTTTTTTTCAAGGTTTCGATTATATCCCGCTACGAAATTCCCGTTATTCCGAAATTCCGAATTTTTTTTTCTGAAATTCATTCTTTTATTATTTCGAATTTTGGGAAATCCCCCCTGCGTTCTATTTCCCCATGCGTTCTATTTCCCCATGCGTTCTATTTCTTTTTCACACATTCTGGGGGGCAACCGACATTGGCCGTCAATCTGAGTTTCGGAAATTATTCTTTTCGGGAAAATTCCCCTTGCAGTGTCACCTAACATATTCCGCATTTTTTTTCTATCTCGGAATTTTCTGGACTTGTGGAAATTGGTATTTTTTTCTTACTATTTTCGCAGTTCAGCTACTCCCATCATCTCCATTTGATATTTTGATTTATTGGCAGTCTGAAATTCGATTTTTTTTTATTTTTTTTTGAATCAACTGCTGAGGGGATACTTGAGGGGCCCACCGAACTTGCAAATTCGAAATTTTTTCTTTTCTTCGAAACTTTTGCAAAAGTTCCAATTTTGTTTCTGGATTAGTGGCTCCATATCTGCGCGACCCATTCGATTGCCCACTCCGCTTCTCCCCACCCCAACTCTCCATCCCTTCTCCGTCCTTCTTAACTGCCCACTCACCTGCAGCTGCAGACCTGGTAAGTCCTCACTTCAGCAGGCCACGTCAGGGACCCGCAGCGCATGACCATACTTACTCGCTCGCAGACAGCAGTGATGGATCAGAAAGCAGGCGAGTCTGACGAGGCCTATGAGGCACGGTTGGCGGCCATCATAGCCGAAAGCAAGCAACGGGCAGAAGCAGCGGCAGCAGCACTGAAGAAGCGAGAGGCAGAGGCAGAGAGACTGCGTCTTCTGGCCGCAGAACAGCGACAGAAGCACGCGGCAGCAGCAGTCAAGGCCGCTGATGAAGAACGTGTGCGGCGACGCGAAGCTATATTCAGGGACGAAGGTGCATTACATGCACAGGCCAAGGACTGACAGAGGGAGGCCGAGAGCGGTGAATCCGTCGACTACGGGAGCAAGGTATCTCATCTGCTCAACCGTGTCACGGACCTCCTTGCTACTTGTATCACCCAGCAGGAGGACATCCACTCCCTCGACCACACCAACAAGGCGTTACAGCAGTCGATGGACCAGATGCTCAAGCGCATACAGCAACTGGAGCAGCAGGTCGCGACAGCCAACACTAGCACCGGCCCCTCCGACCTCGCCGACCGTGTCAATGTCTTGGAGATAGACGTGGGAACACTTAAAACTGGGGCACAGCAGCTGCAACAGCAGGTTTCCGCAGCGGTCGGCCCTAGCGCAACGACACGCGAAACTATTGCCAAGTTCGATGGGCTCCCGATCTTCTGTGACGCATCGAAGACCGACCCCATCCAATGGTGGCGCCAGTTTGAACTCAAGCTGGACATCCACCACGTCATCGACGCGAACCGGCATGCATATTTGTACTCCCGCTCGAGAGGCGCGTGTCAGGCATGGTTGGACAACATGCTGTCCGCACATGCATGTACAGTCACCGAGTTACACAAGTACATCACCTGGGCGGATCTCACGGCGGCATGGAACAAGCGTTTCCAAGTAGAACCGCCCGAGCACCAGGCGATGGACAAGCTGCTGACGTTTTCGCAGAACAGCATGCCAAGCGGAGACTGGATATCCGAGTTCCAACGACTGGCAAGCACGCCCAAGTTGCCAATGAATTTCGACGGCATCAAGCTTTACTTCATAAAGAGGTCGTGCCCAGCGTTGCAGAATGCGTTAACTCAAGTCGCCGAGAACCTCAACACAAGTGATGTTACATGCCCAGTTGGGCGATGTACATAGAAACCTAGGATCCGCAATGTAATGAAAAGGACTGAATGGACAATGCAGTGCAAGTAGAATCTCAACAAGCAATGTGCATTCTAATACATACAAAATGGTGCTGAATAGCGCAGGGAAGACTTAGATACAAATCCTGACCTGACTGGGACTGACCTCATTCACATAGTATCAGATAGCAAAGCAGAATGCAAGAATGCTAATGACTAGCCCAATCAATGTTTGAACGCAGACCAAACATACATCGTATCCATCACCAGGTGTGAAGGAGCCCGGCGCTGTACACAGGAAGAAAGCGCCAGGTCCAGACATACACAGACGAAGAGGAGGGAATCAGACGAAGAGGAGAGGGAGAGATGGGAATGTTGTCAACACCAAGTCTTTGTCACAAGTCCCAAATAATCCGTCGTTGCAATGTCTGAAGTCCAAAAGTTAAGTCTGGATCCAATGTCACCAAGCTCTTTCTCTCTTCTCTCGTAGCCTGCAGATGCAGTGAAGTCAGATGATGAGAGGGTGAGAGGGAGATGGTGGACTGAGAAGAAGAAGACGAAGAACTCTCTCTCTCTGTTACGAGCCAGGAACTAACCTGTGATGTTGGCGCTGTGCTGCAGGTACCTCGAAGACGAAGCTGGAGCAACGGCGCTTCAAGTAAGTACCTCTGGCCTCCGCCCAATCTCTCTCTCTCTCTAGTGTTATCCTGGCTATGGCGCCCAGCGCTGGAGACTACAGCTACCTACTGCGCCCAGCACTGGAGACTAAAGGCTAACGCTACTACTACCCTGCAGCGCTCCCTCCAGAGTGCTGCGGCCGAATCCTGAAGACAACTACTGCCTCCTGCCTTCCCGTGAAGTGCATGGAAAGTCCCTATGTACTACCTCGGCCTGCCTCCTGACTGCCTGAAGGGCGAGCCAGGCCGAGGAGGCTGCTCTTGCCAATGCCGAAGTGTGCCAGGGGCTGGCGCTGCAGCAGCTGCTTGAGGCTGGCGTGGGAACAGGCTAAGAATAGCCAGTTCCCGAAACCCTGTTTCGGTGCCTGAGTTTTAGGGGCGGTCGTTCTGATGAACGACCAAAAATGGCCCTTCGTTTCAGGCTAAAAAGGCTATTTGCCATTTTTAGTCTGGAACGACACAGGGACTGTAGGCCCCTGTTATCAGGCTTTCGGGCTGAACAGTCACCGGTCCTGTAGGCCCCGGTTTTCAGGCTTTAAGCCTGAATTTCAGGCTTTCAGCCTGAGGGACGCAGGGCCTGGAAAATGGCCCTCGTGTGCAGGCGCAGCATGTAACACCCCCCCCTCCTTATGAAGTCAAGCCGGGGCGAGGGCGAAGCCGACGATCTGAAGGTGGAACCTGGACACGGGCGAGGCGTGGAGCCGAAGAAACCGGCTTGCCTTGCATCTTGCGTTTGTAGCGTGCGAGAACGTCTGGAGCTGTTGCTTGAAGTTCCGCACGGGTCAACCAACGGTCAGCTCGGTGTGTGCAGTATGCAAAATGCACTAAATACTCGGTTGGCCTGTTGCCGTAGCGTCGCTCGGAGATGATGTCGCCGACCTCCTGAAAACCATCCATGGAGGGTGGGTCTTGCGAACGTCTCCCGGATAAATCGTTATGTTCCGCTGGCGTGTAAAGAGCCAACTTGGAGCAATGAAAAACTGGGTAGACGAGCAAGTGGGCGGGCACCTGAATCGTGAAGGAAGGTCCCTCAGGTGCGTCCCCAACGGGTGCCACGATCAGCCAAGGCCCCATCCATTTCGGGAGGAGCTTGCGAGANATGGGGTTTCAGGAGAGGTTTGCTGAGTGGGATCAGAATCCAGAGAAGGATCTGTACTTACATGTTCAGCCTCTCCATCTGTAGAGTGTGTTGATGATGTCTCTACCCCCATTGTTGGTTTCCCTGCTGCAATTTGAAACATTGTTGGACTGAATGTCCCGGTTTAGTGCAATGCAGGCAAACCCCTTTCTTCGCCCTGTGTTTCCACTCACTTTCACTGATCCCGAGATCTACCCATGGTTTTGTGGCAGAATCTTCCGGTTTGGGTGGAATTTTCGCTCCCTTCGGAAGAAGAATGGTGTTAGTATTGTTCTTCATTGTGGTCCTCGGTTCCTTACTTCTAAAGGCAGTCTTTTTGAAGGCATTCATAGATTCATCGTCGTTTACATACTCAGACTCATGGGCTGACAAAGAGCAAGATACCCCGCAGTCTTGTCTTGCTCTTGATCGTCATCAAGAGAAGATTCCTCCACGAGGGTCTCCTCGTCAGCCTCAAGCAGATCGTGTGCTATAAAACGGTTGCTGCCTGGAAACCGTTTGCGGCTGGTGGTCTTTTTGCCACTTGATCCACCCGGGAGGTCTTGTGCCTCCAGCTTGACTAAATCCCGCATGAGGGTAAGCCAATCTGTGTATGCGCTGAGTCCGAGCCCTAGGCGATCTTTTAGAGTAGAGAGGATCGTACCTTTTATCACATCCAAACAAGACTGCGCAGTCATCTCCAAATTCGGAGTAGCAAAGAGTTTACTAACATACTGCTGCAGGTTGTGCATGGGGCCGGTCCACTTGTTGTGCTTGAGCTTGTCAAGCTTGAGTCTAGCCTTGGCTGCAGCATGTGGATCAGCATACTATTTGATCAAGAGCTCTTCGAGTGTGGGTACCGGCGTAGCCTTCAGCCATTTGTTCAGGTCTATCCTTTTATAGCCTGCTTGTACAGCTTGGATTTCCAAGAATCCTCTCACGGCGGGTTCCACATTGGTCCCTAGGACCGACGACTGAGTAACTGGGAGTGTCCCCAGCACATCGAAGTAGGATCGCATGGAGCTGATCCAAGATTCGATGTCGTCCTTTCCGTCATACTTAGACGGAATTTGGGCCGCCTTTCTATCCATATAGGAAAAGCTGCAGCTTGGACCAGCGGCTGCTGGGTCCAAACTCGGGACTGCAACAGTTCCAGAATGCCTTGCACTACTACTGCTGCAGCAGCAGCAGCAGCAGCAGCGGGGTCTGGATCTGCTGCATATCCGGATAGGTTGTTAGTCACACTCAAAGAAGAAGAAGAAGAAGTAGAAGAAGACACATTTAGAGGGGCAAGAACGGACTGACACGCAGCACTAGAAGCAGGGTCAGCAGGAGGAAGGATACTTTGGGATGGCTGCACATTAGCGAACTGTTGCAGCTGGTCACGGTGCTGCTGTGGCCAGTGTGGTCCTCAACAGCCCGGGCGTCAACCAAAGCCTGAAGGAGTGGAACGGTTTTCTCTTCCACCTCTGCATCGGTTAGGGCAGGCAAGGTACAGAAACGGGCTTCATGAGCCTTTACCTTCTCCTCCCTCTCCTTCTCTTTCTCTTCCTCCTCCCTCTTCAATGCTTTCTCATAGAAGAATCGGTACTGCGCTTTCTCTGCCTCAGGGGCAGCGTCCATTTGCAGCTTCCAATCTGCTGCAGATGCCATGATGGAGGACGCGGGAGTCAATAAGTCTCTCAAGAGGGGTCCGTACTTCCTTACTTGCCTGGGACGAACACTCCTCTTCCCTCTCCTCACTCCCTCAAGAGCAACAC
>BFEA01000899.1:52986-67139 GCA_003427395.1 Chara braunii | reverse complement strand
CTTCAAGCAACAGCTCCAGACGTTCTCGCACGCTACGAACGCAAGATGCAAGGCAAGCCGGTTTCTTCGGCTCCACGCCGCGCCCGCGTCCAGGTTCCACCTTCAGATCGTCGGCTTCGCCCTCGCCCCGGCTTGACTTCATAAGGAGGGGGGGGGGTTACATGCTGCGCCTGCACATGCAGGCCATTTTCCAGGCCCTGCGTCCTTCAGGCCGAAAGCCTGAATTTCAGGCCGAAAGCCCGAAATCCAGGGCTTACAGGCCCCATGTCGGTTCAGCCCGAAAGCCTAAATTCCAAGGCCTACAGTCCGTGTGTAGTTTCAGACTAAAAATGGCAACAGCCTTTTTAGCCTGAAACGAAGGGCCATTTTTGGCCGTTCATCAGAACGACCGACGCTAAAACTCAAGCACCGAACCAGGGTTTTGGGAACAGGCTATTCTTAGCCTGTTCCCACGCCAGCCTCAAGCAGTTGCTGCAGCGCCAGCCCCTGGCACACTTCGGCATTGGCAAGAGCAGCCTCCTCGGCCTGGCTCGCCCTTCAGGCAGTCAGGAGGCAGGCCGAGGTAGTACATAGGAACTTCCCATGCACTTCACGAGGCAGGCAGGAGGCAGTTGTAGTCTTCAGGATGCGGGAGCAACACTCTGGAGGGAGCGCTGCAGGGAGTAGTCGTAACGTTAGCCTTTAGTCTTCAGCGCTGGGCGCAGTAGGTAGTTGTAGTCTCCAGCGCTGGGCGCCATAGCTAGGATAGCACTAGAGAGAGAGAGAGAGATTGGGCGGAGGCCTTGGGTACTCACCTGCAGCGCCGTTGCTCCAGCTTCGTCTTCGAGGTACCTGCAGAACAGCGCCAACATCACAGGTTAGTATCTGGCTCGTAACAGATAGAGAGAGAGAGTTATTCTTCTTCCTCTTCTCAGTCCACCATCTCCTTCTCCCCCTCTCATCATCTGACTTCACTGCATCTGGAGACTACGAGAGGCGAGAGACAGAGCTTGGTGACATCGGATCCAGACTCAACTTTTGGACTTCAGACATTACAACGAGGGATTATTTGGGACTTGAGACAAAGACTTGATGTTGACGACATTCCCATCTCTCTCCCTCCTTTTGTCTGATTCCCTCCTCTTCGTCTGTGTGTGTCTGGACCTGGCGCTTTCTTCCTGTGTACAGCGCCAAGCTCCCTCACGCTTGGTGATGGATACGATGTATGTTCGGTCTGCATTCAAACATTGATTGGGCTTGTCATTAGCATTCTAGCATTCTGCTTCGCTATCTTTTGCTACGTGAATGAGGTCAGTCCCGGTCAGGTCAGGACTTGTATCTAAATCTTCCACTGCACTATTCAGCACCATTCTGTATGTATGAGAATGCATATTGCTTGTTGAGATTCTACTTGCCTTGCATTGTCCATTTTGTCCTTTTTATCACATTGCGGATCTGAAGTTATGGTGTACATCGCTCATCTGAGCATGTAACAAGAACATGTGCGGTCTGGTGCGCCCTCTCCGTTTGGCCATCGGTTTGAGGGTGGCGAGCTGAACAAGGCTTGAGAGATGAGCCCCATCGCTTGATGAGCGCCAACCAAAAATCGGACATGAACCGAGTGTCGCGGTCGCAGACGATTTCCTTGAGGTAACCCTTGGTTCAAATCCAACCGGCGTAGAGAACCTCGACCGACTCCGGTGTCTTGGCATGATAGCGACAAGGTAAGAACATGGCCAACTTGGTGAGTCGGTCGACCACCGTGAGAATCCCATCCACTCCGGTCTTGTGCTTGGGGAACGGGCCGGTAATGTCCATGGCAATCGCTTCCCTTCACCTCAACGGGACCGGTAATGGTCATAACTCGTCGTACGGACGATGGTTAGGGGATTTGCAGCGTCGGCAAACCTCGCATGACTCGCAATAGCGTGTGACGTTGCCGTGAAGGCCGGGCCACCAAAATCGCTCGCGAAGTCGGCCAATCGTGCGATTGACTCCAAAGTGTCCGGTGGCGAGAGCATTGTGGAACTCGCCAAGAAGCTGTGTACGAAAGTGAGGGTCACTCGGTACGCAAGGAAGGTCCTTCCCCCGCGTGTGGACAAGCAAGTACCCCTCTTGGATTCGGTAGTGAGAAGGCGCCGGATTAGGAGAGGAGCAATTCGCGTACTTGTCGCGAAACTCGGGGTCGGCTTGGTAGCCGCGGATGAAGCTGTTCCGCAGGTCATCGTCGATCTCAAAGGTTGAGTAGACCGGGTACAATGATCCGGACGCCGTGAAAGAGCATCCGCAAAACGGTTCGACTTCCCGAGAATGTGATCCGGAAAGAAGTCGAACTAATCGATGAAAGCCATCCATCGAGCGATGGTGCTGTTGACGGTGTCTTGGGTCTTATAGAAGACCAACGGATTGTTGTCCATTACCCATCGAAATTGGCTTCGACCAAGGAGGAAGGGCCGCCACCGTTTGACCGCGTGGACGAAGGCGAGGAACTCCTTGCGTGCATCGTCAACGGAATGCATGACGGGCACTTTCTTACTGAAATACTCGACCGGGTGCTAGTCCACACCATCACGTTGTTCAAGGACTGCACCAATGTCATAGCCTGATGCATCCGTAGTGACGCGCGTAGGCAAAAGCGGGTCGTATATCCACAAGACCTCCGCAGATAATAGCGCGGCTTTGAGAGCCAAAAATGATTCCCGCGCCTCCTCTCCGAAGTCAAACGGTCAATCCTCGCATTGAAGCTTGGTCAAGTGGGCTGCGATCTTCGAGTAGCCTTTGATAAAACGCTGGTAGTAGCCGGCGAGGCCAAGGAACGAACGAACATTTGTGACGTTCCGAGGCTCCGGCCACTCTTGGATCGCTTGAATCTTGTCCGATAGCGGACTGATGCCCTCCGGTGTGACAAAATGGCCCAAGTATTCCAGCTCTTGCCAGACAAATTCGCACTTGTCGCGGTTGGCCTTGTACTTGGCGCAGTGGAGCGTCTCCAACACTCGTCGAAGATGCCCAAGATGATCCTCCAATGTCCGGCTATAGACGAGAATATCATCTAAGTAGACCAGCACGAACCGGTCCAACATTGCACGAAACTCGTTGGTCATTGCCGCTTCAAAGGTTGCCGGGGCGTTGGTGAGGCCAAAAGGCATGACCACCCACTCAAAATGCCCGTACCACATCTTGAACGCGGATTTGTAGCGATCATTCGACCAGATCGAGATTTGATGATATCCTGATTTCAAATCCAACTTAGAAAAATACCTTGCGCCGCCCAATCGCTCAAGAAGATCGTCGATGCGAGGGAGAGGCCCCGCATTCTTGACGGTTTGCACGTTGAGCTTGCGGTAGTCGATACACAATTGTAGATCCTTGTTCTTCTTCCGGACGAAGAGAACCGGTGCTCCATATGGGGAGCTACTAGGGCGGATCCAGCCCTTGGCCAACAAATCGTCGAGTTGTGCGCGGAGGACCTCAAGCTCCTCCTCGCTCATCCGATAGATGCAACCTTTCGGCGGCACGACACCGGCCTTAAGAATGATCTCGTGAGAGATCGGCCGGTCCAGCACCACACCGGAAGGTGACTCGATGATGTCGACGAACTCGTCCAGCAACCGCACCTCCCGGGGGTCCGAAGACAAGCCCGTGGGTGAAGCGTCCGCTACCGCGACGGTCCGTAGGAAACATAGGCCAATCTCCTCGGGCTGCTCGTAAGCGCAAGTTGCCCTGAATGATTTGGCCGTCACCACTTGACACCGAATCGAAGGGTGCGGTAAAGGAATAGTACATGCCACTTCCGCGCCGAAGGCGTCGCAAACGCTAAGAGTCCGCCTGTGGAAGTTGACTGTGTGATCCGCACTTGCAAGCCAAGGCATTCCCAGAATGATGTCGAAGTCCGTGTCGAGAATATCGAATGTCACCGGTTCGCATGCATGAGGTGCGAAATAAACCGGTACGGCCTCAATGTATCGGTCGAGAAGTTGCTGCGTTTTCCCATCCGCCAACTTGATCGCCGTCAGGTTTGCCTTCCTCCAAACTTGTGCGCCAAGGCCAGCCCTTTGCGTAAAGGATTGGCTCATGAAATTGCGAGACGCGCCGCTATCCAGCAAAGCGTTGCAGGACGCTTGCCCAACTTGAATGCGGACATACATGAGCGGTGCGTTGTTGTCATCGTACCGCTGCGTGCGAAACTCGCGGGCCACCTTGGTAGTATACGCAAGGATGTCCCCCACCGCGACTTCGTCATCCGTCGGCAAAGTTGGTGGTGCATAGAAGGATAAGTAAGTGTGGAGATGAGCGCATAGTGCTGCGCATTGCGGTCCCGACAAGCGGCCTGTGGTCGGGAGAGGAAGCCATGCAAAGTCCTTGGACATGAGCGGGTCCAATACCTCTATGTTGGACTCGCGTGCCGAATCCCGTGAAGAACCACGTGAAGACGATAAGTCGTCGTTGCCGGACGGAGAAGATGTCGCACACACGTCTTGTCCTTGAGCTTGAGTACCCAGCGTAGGAACGAGCCGGGCAGCATAGTCCTCAAAAGAAAATAGATGAGGAGGACTATCGACTTCCGCCTGCGCCTCGGAATGAAGGCCGGTTACTCGCGAAGAAACCGGTTCCGAAGGCGTCGAGAGTGTTGTCGAGTCACTCTCGGCGGTGCTCAGTTTCCCTGTTTGCCCTTGCCTTTCAATGGGCAGACCAGTGTCTGATGAAGATCACTGTTGCACCATAGGCAATAGTGGAATCTCGTGCACGCCTTGAATGCTTGCTCGGAGATGTCGTATTGGGTCCAAGGGGCTGGAGCTGCTGCGCCGGGCCCGGGGCTAGATGCGGTGTGTGTCTTCGTCTTGCCGCGTCCTCGTTCTCTGCAGGGGCGGCCACCTTCCCGGGCGGTTGGGAGTCTATCTCCTTCATTGGCAGACGCAGCCTCGCTAGTTTGGTCAAACGGCGTTGCCGCCGCGACCACGGCCACTCTTGGCCAATGCTGGTCCCTGCTCGGGCCTGCCGCAGACAAACGGAGGTTCTTAGCCTCCTTGTTCGTAATGATGATCTGCGCGGCTTTGTCAAAAAGTTTCGCCGTTGTCGTCAAGGTGTCCTCGACATGAGTCAGGGCATTTCTTAATGTCGGACAGGACCTTGAGATGAAATAGTGGCGGATGGCTTTGAAGCCATCTAGATGTCTGGGACTGACGTCAAGCGTTGGTACTCGGCGATCCAGTCGGTACTCGGCAGCGTGCCTTGTTTGAAGACCATGAGCTTGTCCATAGCCTTGATCTCCGACGGCTCGACTTGGAACCGCTTGTGCCACGCCGCCTTCAAATCATCCCAGTTGATCTTGGTGTGCAAGTCGACAGCTACCACTCCGTAATTGGACAAGAGATTGTCCAACCAAGCCTGGCACGCGCCCCCTGAGCGAGAGTATAAGTATGCGTGGTGCTTGTGTTCTTTGACGTTGTGTAGCTGCAGCGTGAGCTCGAACTTGCGGAACCATGGAATCGGGTCTGTCTTCATTGAGTCGCAGAAGATCTCCTGCCCGTCAAACTTTGGAGCTGTCTCGCGCGGTTCCGAACTTGAGGTGTTGGCGGTATCACAGATCCGCTTTTCCAACTGTTGCGTTGCGGTCTGCCGCAACTGCACGCCGTCCTTCAGGGAGCCAACGTCCATCTCCAATGCTTCGAGGCGATTGGAGGTGTTGGAAGAGCTTGCATCGGGGGCGGCGACAGGTCGCTGCTCTAGCTGCCGGAGGCGGCCTTGGACTTGAGTTAGCGAGTCATCGAGGCTATGGATATCCTCCTGCTGTGTAATGCATGTCGCCAGGAGGTCTGTGAGATGGGAGATGAGGAGAGCGATCTTGTTTTCACTATCCTCCAGCTTGCCATTCTCGGCCTCGGTCCGCCATTCCACTGCCATTGTGAGCAATGTTTGCTCTATGCCAAATATCTTATCACGACGTTGAATTCTTTCTTCATCGGCAGCCTTTGCTGCTGCCTCGTCATGCTGGCGTTGTTGTTCAGGTGCCAGCAGACGTGCCTGCTCGGCGTCCTATGCCTTCTTCTTCGCTGCTGCTGCTGCGTCATCCGCCCGTTTCTTTGTTTCGGTACTCCGAGCTAGCATCCGGGCCTGATAGGCCTCGTCTGCTTCTCCGGACGTCTGGTCCATGACGGCTGTTTGTGACCGCAACAACATATACCAGGCCGGGGGCCTGCTGACGTGGTATTTCCTGCTCTGTCGGCTGACGTGGCCTGCTGACGTGTCCTGCTGACATGGCTTGCTTACGTGGTCTGCTGGTGTGCCCTGCTGACGTAGTCCGCTGACGTGGCAACTCACCAATGTCGTCGCACGGGGTACCCGGAGATGGATAGAGAAGGTAAGGCCAGAGGGGGCAACAACATAGGTGGGGAGGGTGGGTGGGGAGAATCGCCCAGATAAAGAGCCACTAATCAACAAAGAAAAGTTTGAACTTTGCAAAAAAAAAAATTGAAATAATAAAATCCCGAGTTTTGCAAGTTCAGTAGGTCTCCCAACAAAAAAGTGTGAATTGATCAATGAGAGAAAAAAAAAATCGACTTCAGACTGCAAATGATTTATAGAACTGATTGACAGAATCCTAGAACTGCGAAAAAAAATAAATCGGAAAAGAAATAAAATATTCGGACTTGCTAAAATGAGAGTATTCGCAGCTTGGAAAATAATACCTGCAGGAGGGATTTTGCGTACTGTTTTCAGAAAAACGAATTTCGAAAAAAAGATATTCCAAATTTTTAAGTAACGGAAAATGCAACAGGAAATCAAAAGTTTTGAAAAGAAGGATATTCCGGATTTTCAACAACGAAATTTCGAATTTTCAGAAGGAAAACGAAAATGGAAATTTCAGATGTTGCGCTATTACGATTTTCCACAACAGAAATAGCAAGAAAACAAAATCCAAGGAAAGAAAAAAAATTTTGATTTTCGGCAGTAAGGTCAAAATCGTGATTTTGGGGTCTAACTAGTGTGCTCTAATCAATCAATATAGACTAATCAGCTACCTAGTCCCTTCACACGTGTCGGATCAGGTTGTCCTGATTCACGTGCGGCGTTCCGATACCAACTGTTAAATGCCCAGTTGGGCGATGTACATAGAAACCGAGGATCCGCAATGTGATGGAAAGGACTGAATGGGCAATGCAGTGCCAGTAGAATCTCAACAAGCAATGTGCATTCTAATACATACAAAATGTTGCTGAATAGCGCAGGGAAGACTTAGATACAAATCCTGACCTGACCGGGGCTGACCTCGTTCACATAGTATCAGATAGCGAAGCAGAATGCTAGAATGCTAATGACTTGCCCAATCAATGTTTGAACGCAGACCAAACATACATCGTATCCATCACCAGGTGTGAAGGAGCCTGACGCTGTACACAGGAAGAAAGCGCCAGGTCCAGACATACACAGACGAAGAGGAGGGAATCAGACGAAGAGGAGAGGGAGAGATGGGAATGTCATCAACACCAAGTCTTTGTCACAAGTCCCAAATAATCCCTCGTTGCAATATCTGAAGTCCAAAAGTCGATTATGGATCCAATGTCACCAAGCTCTTTCTCTCTTCTCTCGTAGTCTGCAGATGCAGTGAAGTCAAATGATGAGAGGGTGAGAGGGAGATGGCGGACTGAGAAGAAGAAGAAGAAGAACTCTCTCTCTGTGTTACGAGCCAGATACTAACCTGTGATGTTGGCGCTGTGTTGCAGGTACCTCGAAGACGAAGCTGGAGCAACGACGCTGGAGGTAAGTACCTCTGGCCTCCGCCCAATCTCTCTCTCTCTCTAGTGCTATCCTAGCTATGGCGCCCAGCGCTGGAGACTACAGCTACCTACTGCACCCAGCGCTGGAGACTACAGCTGCACCCAGCGCTGAAGACTAAAGGCTAACGCTACTACTACCCTGCAGCGCTCCCTCCAGAGTGCTGCGGCCGAATCCTGAAGACTACTACTGCCTCCTGCCTTCCCGTGAAGTGCATGGGAAGTCCCTATGTACTACCTCGGCCTGCCTCCTGACTGCCTGAAGGGCGAGCCAGGCCGAGGAGGCTGCTCTTGCCAATGCCGAAGTATGCCCGAGGATGGCGCTGCAGCAGCTGCTTGAGGCTGGCGTGGGAACAGGCTAAGAATAGCCTGTTCCCGAAACCCTGGTTCGGTGCCTGAGTTTTAGGGCCGGTCATTCTGATGAACGACCAAAAATGGCCCTTCGTTTCAGGCTAAAAAGGCTATTGCCATTTTTAGTCTGGAACGACACAGGGACTGTAGGCCCCTGTTTTCAGGCTTTCGGGCTGAACAGTCACGGGGCCTGTAGGCCCTGGTTTTCAGGTTTTAAGCCTGAATTTCAGGCTTTCAGCTTGAGGGACGCAGGGCCTGGAAAATGGCCCTTATGTGCAGGCGCAGCATGTAACAAGTGAGGAACTCTTCAACAAAGCCGCGCAGATCATTGTGACGAATTTGGTAGCCAGGAATACGGGCCACTCGTCGACTGCCGGCTGGGGCGCGAATCAGCATCGGCCGAAAGTGGCCATGGTCGCAGCAGCAACGCCTAGCGACCCTTCAATTTTAAATGAGGCTGTTTCGTCTGACGAGGGAGACAGACTCGCAGCTGCCCAGAATGGTGGCCGCCCGGCCTAAGGACGAGGACGCGGCAAGACGAAGACGAACACCACTACTTCTGGGCCCGGGCAAGCAGCTCAAGAGCAAGGACCTTGGACAGCGTACGCGCTTACGGAGCGCGGGTACCGAGTCGACACCAAGTACCACTATTGTTTGTGGTGCAACAGCTCAGCACATGAGACAGCGAGCTGTCCCACGAAGGCCAAGGGTACCGCCCGGTTGGGAAAGTGAGCACCGCCGAGAGTGACGCGACGGCACTCTCGACGCCTACGGAACCGGTTGCTGTACGAGTAACCTCCCTCAGTTCCGAGGCACAGGTGGACGTCGTAAGTCCTCCCATTCTTCACTCCTTCGAGGACTATGCTGCCCGACTCATACCTTCGCTGAATTCACAAGCCCAAGGACAGGATGTATGTGCGGTTTCTTCTCCGATCGGAAGCAGCGGCATTGATTCGTCTTCAAGTGGACCTTCACGGGATTCGGCGCGCGCGTTCAACATAGAGGACTTGGACACGTTGACGCCCGAGGATTTTGCATGGCTTCCTCTCCCTTCCA
Source organism: Chara braunii (assembly GCA_003427395.1). Lineage (NCBI taxonomy): Eukaryota > Viridiplantae > Streptophyta > Charophyceae > Charales > Characeae > Chara > Chara braunii. The sequence continues at coordinate 57,978 of BFEA01000899.1, read as the reverse complement.
CCGGCTGCTTACCGGAGCCGCAATGCGCAACTCTTAGCGCTCATCTCCATACATACCTAGCCTTCTATGCACCACCAACTTCGCCGACGGAGGACGAAGTCGTGGTGGGGGACATTGTTGCGTATGTGAGCAAGGTGGCCCGCGAGTTTCGCACGCAGTGGTATGAGGACAACAACGCACCGCTATTTTATGTCCGCATCCAAATCGGGCAAGCATCCTGCAGCGCTTTGCTGGATAGCGGCGCGACTCGCAACTTCATTAGCCAGTCCTTCATGCAAAGGGCCGGCCTTGAACCACAAGTTCAAAGGAAGGCACACCCTACGTCGATCAAGTTGGCGGACGTAAGAACGCAACAACTCCTTGATCGCTATATCGAAGCCGTCCCGGTTTATTTCGCACCTCATGCATGCGAACCGGTGACGTTTGACGTCTTGGATACGGACTTCGACATCATTCTGGGCATGCCTTGGCTTGCAAGTGCGGATCACACGGTCAACTTCCATCGGCGGACAGTTACGGTTCGCGACGCGTTTGGCGCCGAAGTACCATGTACTATTCCTCCCCCGCACCCTTCGATCCGGTGCCAAGTTGTAACAGCCAAATCTTTTCGGGGCACTTGCGCTTACGAGCGGACCGAAGAGATAGGCTTATGTTTTCTTCGAACCATCGCGGTAGCCGACTCTCAACCCACGGACTTGTCTTCGGACCCCCGGGTGGTGCGGTTGCTCGACGACCGACGTCTTCGAGGCACCTACCGGCGTGGTGCCGGATCGGCCGATCTCACACGAGATCATTCTCGAGGCCGATGCCGTGCCGCCAAAAGGTTGTATCTATCGCATGAGCGAGGAGGAACTTACAGTACTCCGCGTGCAGCTCGACGACTTGTTGGACAAAGGCTGGATACGGCCTAGCAGCTCACCCTATGGTGCGCCGGTTCTCTTCGTTCGGAATGCACAAACCGTCAAGAACGCGGGACCTCTTCCTCGTATTGATGACCTTCTGGAGCGCTTGGGCGGCGCAGAATTTTCTTCCAAACTGGACTTGAAGTCAGGATATCATCAGATCTCGATTCGGCCGCAAGATCGCTACAAGACCGCGTTGAAGACACGGTACGGGCACTTCGAGTCGTCATGCCTTTTGGACACACCAACACCCTGGCGACTTTCCAAGCGGCGATGACCAACGAGTTTCATGCAATGCTGTACCAGTTCGTGCTGGTCTACTTGGACGACATCCTCGTCTATAGCCGGACCTTGGAGGAACATCTTGACCATCTTCGACGAGTGTTGGAGACACTCCGGCGCGCCAAGTTCAAAGCCAACCTCGACAAGTTCGAATTCGTACGCCAAGAGTTGGAATACTTGGGCCACTTCGTTAGCGTCTTCCTTGTCCATTGCGCACCGGCGACCTCGTATGGGTTTCCGCTGCGGAATTCAGCCTCGAACAAGACATCTCTCGCAAGCTCCTTCCGAAATGGATGGGGCCCTGGCCGATCGTGGCACCCGCTGGGGACGCACCCGAAGGACCATTCATCATTCATGTGCCCGCCCACTTGCCCTTCAACCCGGTCTTTCACTGTTCCAAGTTGGCTCGCTACACGCCAGCGGAACTTGACGACTTTCCCGGGCGACGATCGCAAGACCCACCCTCGATGGACGGTTTCCAAGAGGTTGGCGACATCATATCCCAGCGACGTTACGGCAACAGGCCGACGAAATTTTTGGTCCACTTTGCATATTGCACCCATAGAGCTGACCGATGGCTGACTCGTGCGGAACTTCAGGCAACAGCGCCCGATGCTCTGGCACGCTATGAACAGAAGTTGAAAGGCAAGCCAGCATCCTCGGCTCCACGCCGCACTCGCGTCCAAGTACCGCCTTCGGATCGTCAGCTTCGCCCCCGACCGGCTTGACTTCATAAGGACGGGGGGGTGTTACATGCTGCGCCTGCACACGGGCCCCATTTGAGGGGCAGGACGGTTGCTGAGGGGCCCCCAGGCCGTGTACCATCCAGCACGCGGCCTGGAGGCCCACGGCGGCCCTCCAGGCCCTAGGCAGCACACTAGGTAGATAGGTTTGTTTTACTTACCTTTTTTTTTGTGTGTGTGCTGTCTTATTTTTGTCTGTTCAGGTGCCGTTTCGGACTGGCAGCCCCAAGGCCGGACCTTGGGACTGGGTACACCGGAGGCAGGCCCGAAACGAGGCCAGGCGCCTTTTGGCGCCAAACCGGTAGGTACAGGCGTCGTTTCGGCCCTGCAGGACCCAAGACAACACCTTGGGCCAGGTGCACCGGTAGGAGGCCGTTTTTAGGCCAGGCGCATTTCTGCGCCATGCTGCATCAGCAGCAGGGTCTGGACGTCCGGTAGGGACCCAGACCACCTGGGCCGTTTTCTGAGGCCAGCACCAGGTAGGCCCAGCCGCCCAGCGCTACAAATAGCTGGGTCGTGGCTGGGCAAAGAACAGTTCGAGTAGCTCACTTCTGAGCGACACGCTGCTGGTTAGGAGAGCGCTATACTGCGCTGGGCTGTGGAGTGGAGAGGAGAGGCATAGAGGAGATAGGGAGTGGCGGAGGCCATACCTGCAGTCGGCGAGCTTACCTGGCGCCATAGCTGGGCTCCACGCGGTACCTGCACACGACGACGGACACAATCAGTACGGTGGCAGCGACCTGCAGGTGAGATAGYGAGGAGRACTTCATCTCKYSTCTCCCTCCTCYMTCTCTCTCTCTCTCTCTCTCTCTCTCTCTCTCTCTCTCTCTCTCTCTCTCTCTCTCTCTCTCTCTCTCTCTCTCTCTCTCTCTCTCTCTCTCTCTCCTCCCTCCTTCCTCCTCTCCCTCATCTTCTTCTTCGAATCTGAGAGTGTGAGAGGTTATCAGTAGGGATTCAGGCAGAGGTTACGCTGGGCGCATTGCCCAGGATCTGATTCGACATTTCTGGGACAGACGTTGATTGGACACTCGGCAAGCGACTATTTTCGGGACTTCGCTATTGCGATCTTGGTCCACTCCCTCGCCTCCTTCCTCCTTCGTCTCGTCCCTCCCCCATCTCTCATCCGTGGTATCTCCCCATGCATGTGTGCGAAGGAGGGACCTTTCTTCCATGGTTGCGGTCCCTCCTCTCTCTCTCTCATGTGTGATGTGTGATGGATGTCGGGTCAGTCCAGATCAGATCAGATCTTCTCTTTAAGTCTTCCACTGCGCCATTTTGTGCCATCTTGTATGTATTCGGAATGTACATTGCTTGTTGATGCTACGCTGGCCTCACATTGTCCATTTCAGTCCTTTTCATCACATAGCGGATCCTTGGCTCCCTGCGCATGGTCCCATTGGGCATGCATCTCTCTCTCTCTCTCTCTCTCTCTCTCTCTCTCTCTCTCTTGATGTTCTGTGGCGCTTTGCAGCCAGCGCTTCATTTTCGGAATCGGAATCAGCCGAGGGAGTTGTTGGAGGTGTCTGGCGGCGTCCGGTAGGCCCTGAAACGGCCAAAATATACCGGGGGCATTTTTTGGGGGCAGCCTAGGACCCGAAAAACGTCCTCGGACCCCCCCAAAAGAAATTCAAAATTGGGCCCAATCCAGACCTACCGGACCAGACACCGGACGCATACCCAGACAACCGGACCGTCTGGATTCCAGTCCAGACGTCCGGCCGGTTGCCATGGAAAAGTCGTGACTGCAATTGCGTCTAGCGCTCAGTAGAAAAAGTCCTACCACAGAGTTGGCTCCAAAGTTCAACGTCTCCATTGCCGTTCTACGGCAAGTTCTTTATTTGTTTTTTTTACCTACTGCAAGTTTTGAAGTCAAACTTCGGTAGAAAACTTGTTGATAGAGATAATGAGCATAATTATTTTTCACATTTTTCTAGCATAATTCATTTGTGTTCAAAGCACCTGAAGCATCAAAATGGTGGTGATGAAATTAATAAACAGTTTGCTGAGTTTGCAGCAATCCTGTCCGTCGCAGGTATTCCTTACAAGCAACAGCTTTTTTTTCACACAACAAGATATTCAACATTAACCACTGCTGTCCTGTGGGATATCCGTGCAAATTGGAATGATAGTTACTTTACAGAGAAGATAACCATGGCCCCTGCACAAAGACGGCACACACAAATCGAGAAATAATATGATATCGGTGGTCATCGAAAGGCAGAGGAAGAGCAGGAGAGGAAGAGGAGGAAGAGGAGGAAGAGGAGGACGAGGAGGACGAGGAAGAGGAGGAAGAGAAGGAAGAGGAGGAAGAGGAGGAGGAGGAAGAGGAAGAGGAGGAAGAGGAGGAGGAGGAAAAGGACAAGGACCAGGAAGAGAACAAGGAAAAGGAGGAAAAGGAGGAAGAGGAGGAAGAGGAGGAAGAGAAGAAGGACAAGGAGGAGGAAGAGGAAGAGGAGGAAGAGGAGGAAGAGGAGGAAGAGGAAGAGGACGAGGAAGACAAGGAAGACGAGGAAGGCGAGGAAGAGGAGGAAGGCGAGGAAGAGGAGGAGGGAGGAAGAGGACAAGGAAGAAGAGAAGAAGAGGACGAGGAAGAGGAGGAAAAGGACAAGGAAGAGGACAAGGAAGAGGGCAAGGAAGAGGACAAGGAAGAGGACAAGGAAGAGGAGGAAGAGGAGGAGGAAAACTCATATTATGATGGCAGTTTCTTGAACAGTTCAGCGATTCAAGGATTGCTCCCACCTCTCACGCACCTCTTCATCATATCTTGATACTCGAAGGTTTCCTGCCCTATGCAGGGCATAAAACAGCGTGAATGTCGTTATTCCGACCCATGCTGCTATGAATAGTGCACCGAGGATCTGAATGAACAAGAGGACAAAGAGAACAGGCCACTGACATTAGCACGATAGTCAGGGTTGCACCCCCCGACGGTCGGCGGCCCTTGACTGGTCGGCACCTACCTGTCAGGGGTCGTCGGCACCCAGCAAAAAAGAAAAAAGAAAAAAAAGGGGTCCGCAACCCCTAATAACACCAGCAACACCCCCATAGCGGCCCCCAATACCCCC
>BFEA01000899.1:17782-38694 GCA_003427395.1 Chara braunii | reverse complement strand
GGGAGGAGGAAGGAAACATGATCTCCTTGGCCAATGACCTTGTGAAGGAAGAAGGAAACCAGATAATAGAAATGAGAAGGAGGATCGCAATACTGGAAAGGCAAACACGCTTTTTGGAGGACCAAAACCAGGAATTGGGTGAGGTCACCCCATCACTCTACAGAATCGCAGACGAAAATCCTGMAGAGCTTGCACGCGCAGCCAACATCGAAGCCCGTGCTTTGTCACCACTCACCCCTATTCTACCTCTCCGTTTCGATGCTCAGAAGAAAGAGTGGCAAATTGYCGTTCGTCCCACGCTCGAGATAGTCACAACCCAGGAAGCAGATCAGGCTCCTCATTTSCTGAAAGCCAACATCTCTGAACAGYGCCCCYTGACTATCTACAGGACAGGCCACGRTGAGCGATTGCAGGTACGCTGGGACGATGAGAGAGGAACATCAYARAGAAGAGACATGAGACCCATCATGGCCATCTACGACCTTTCAGCGCAACTGAAGGAGGGAGTGGAATGGAAAGCATGGGAATTGATTTGCGAAATCCCATACCCATTGCTGGGACCGACAACAGAGCGGATTGCTTTCAGCATGGGCACCTTCATTAGGGAAGAATGGCTGGGAAAAAACACGGACGAGGCTCTGGCCAAGGTGAACAAGGACAGGGCAGAGAAGGAAGAGAGAAGGCTGGCCCTGAAAAACCAGTTAACCCCCTAGAAGGACACATATAAGAGTTAGGGGAAGGTGAACATCTTAGATGGACACCTCCCTAGACTCAGAGACCCAATCAATGAGGAAGAGATTCAAAACCACCACTGAAGAAGATATACTGAAAGAAACCAGACAACTACCAGAAATCTCTCTCTACTCATGGAATGTGAACGGCCTAGCCTCTATACTCGACAACCCAGTCAAATGGAGAAACCTAACTGAATTCATGGGCTGGTATGGCCACAGCCCCCCAGACATAGTTTGTCTACAAGAAACTCATCTCTCAGGCAGCGAAGAACACACTAGAATTAAAAGAACACTAATCAGGAAATTAAGATTCGTCAAAGCAGCATTTTGGTCTAATGCCGCCTCCAATGCTTAGTTATCCTCTTACATGACAACTCACCGGCAAGTAACCAAATAGAGGTACAAAATACAAGACAAGACACTGCCAATGGAAGATGGGCAAAGCTAGACATCAAATACAACGAAGAAGAACTATCCATCCTCGGAATCTACGGTCCAATCGCTCACCATGAAAAGACACCCTTTCTTCACTCAATAGAACAACACATACCCCCACATAAACACGTGATCCTCATGGGAGACTGGAACTCAGTTCAGAATCTCTCCCTAGACAGAATTTCAAACTCCACCAACACTCCACACCAATCCAACAATCTCGAATTAGTAGACTTCATGGCTAATAAAAACTTAGTAGACCCTTTCCGCCTCCTATATCCCGATAGCAAAAGATTCTCATGCGTTAGAAGAACCACTCTAAACAGGACATCATTCTCTAGAATAGACTTTTTCCTCATCACGGATTCCTTAATAGGTGCCCTACAAGATAGCTCGATCGAAAACCCCCCATACCATAGCAGCCTAGATCACAAGCCCATTACATTATCCCTTAGAGTCTCAAGAACCGGTTACCTAAGTAAAAGCTTCTACCGTTTCAACAATGCCCTTTTAACCAGCCTAGAGTTCCAGAAGGACCTAACTGGGATTCTCTCACAAAGCACACAGCAATACGCTAACGAAGACATCTACACCGGATTCCCAAAAATAATAAAAGAAATAAGTATGAGAGTAGCCCAGACTTCAAGGAAACTAGCGGCTAAAATAAAAGAAAGGGAAGAGATGCTAAAAAACGCCATAGAAATAGCAGAATTCAATCTGCAGCAAAATAACAAATCCCAATTCTTCGCCGATCTTTACAGTAAATCCAAAGAAGAGCTAACCGAATGGACCAAACTTAAACTCAAAGGCTTACAGCTAAGAGCAAGAGTCAGGGATTGGGAACTGAATGAAAAAATATCAAAGTATTTCTTCCAAAAAATAAAGGCCAACTCAAGGAATTCCAAAATAGAAAGCTTGATCGACGAACAGGGCAAATCAACTACAGAAACCACACAACTAATCAACATTGCATCCAACTTCTATAAGAACCTTTACAMGACTAARACCCCAAAAGAAAAGGCCAACGAAACATCAAGAGYTAGGGATAAATTCTTAGCTCACCTAGATCGCACTTTATCCTCAGAGGCGGCAACCTCCTTAGATCTACCCATCTCACTCGAAGAACTGCATGAAGCCCTGAGAGATCTAAAGAACAATAAAGCACCAGGCAGAGACGGACTAAGCAAAGAATTTTGGGAAGCTAACTGGCCCACTCTAGGCCCTCTCCTCCTTAAATTTCTGAATAAAGCCTGGGAACAAGAATCCCTAGGTCCCGAACTGAGCACTAGGGTAGTCACGCTACTATATGAGAAAGGAAACAGGGATGACATAAGGAATTACAGACCCATTTCCCTTTTAAACGTAGCCTACAAGGTCCTGGCCAAACTTTTGGCTACCAGAATCAACAAAATAACAGGCAGCTGCTTTCACCTAGACCAGGCAAGCTTTATCCCTGGCCGACTCATACTAGACAATGTGATCACCTTATGTGAATCGACCAGAATAATCAACCAAAAAAAGATCGCAGCGGCCATCTTATTCTTCGACTTCGAAAAGGCATACGACCAGGTTAACTGGGATTTCCTTCAAATGTGTATGGAGAAGATGGGAGTGGGAAGCGACTTTAGAAGATGGGTAAGAATCCTCTACAAAGATGCACAGGGAATAGTACAAATCAATGGTTTTCTCTCAAACCCCTACAAAATGACTAGATCAGTGAGACAAGGCGACCCCCTAGCCGCCCCGATTTTTCTCTTTGTAATGGAAGCCATTGCAGCCTACCTGCGAAAGGACACCTCCATAGAACGGCTTCAAAACATTAGAGACGAGCGAGACCAAATCCTCAACTTACCAACCACCCTCCTCTTCGCTGACGATCTAACAGTCCTAATCAGAGCCTCCAACTCCTCCTTCCAAGCCCTGACAAGAGCAATGCAAGCATTCCAACTGGCTTCGGAAATGAAAGTCAACTGGTCGAAAACAATTGGCTGGTGGCTCACAGATTCCCCCCCCCAACAGAACTATCCCCGGAAGGGCTACAATGGGCGGACCCCACATCTCCCATACGCTTCTTAGGAATTAACATCAACTCAAAAGGCTGTCACTCAATAGCCGCCTAGTCCTTATTATCTTCAATATCCAACAGAATGCACAAATGGCAAGGAACATACACCTCCTTGCTCGGACGTGCCTTGGCATTAAACAACTCAATCCTGGCATTGATGTGGTACGCCACATCGATCTGGTTCCCCTCAGTAGATTTTCAACATCACATCCGTCGGAGAGCGCAACTTTCCTTTGGACAGGTGACCTTGACAAGCAACACTTCATCCATAAAGTAGCATGGCAAATAGTCACACAGCCCAAAGGGAAAGGCGGACTAGGAATCATAGACCCAGCACGTCAAATCCAAGCACTCCAAAGAAAATGGATCATCAGACTAACACTACAAGACAACCTTCAATGGATACCTCTAGCCCTCAACAGCATTAGGGAATTGGCACCTTTCCACTCCCCGCCGAGCATGACAGGTCTCTTCTGGATTTACAACCCAGACTGGCCCCTGCCCAAAGAAAACAGCAACAGAAACCACCATCAAGACACAGAAGAGGAAGAGAACCAAGATAACAAAAAATCTTTTTGGGAACAACTCATTCCACCAATGGAGAAAGATTTTTCCAAAGAACAAAGTGGGCCCCAAAAAAAAGGATGAGGTCCTGAGACAGCCACTTTTCGGCAACCCATGGATACTAGATCACAATGGGCGGAGTTACCAACTCAACAGAACTAGCACCAAATGGGGTAATTGGCTAGAAAAAGGGGTTTGGCAAATCCAACACCTGTGGAACGAAGACACAAAGACCTGGAAAACAGAGAAGGAACTAAGGAAAACCCTGAAAGGAAGCCACAACTTAGAAACCAACATTTCTACTATCATCGACAGCATCCCTATGGATTGGAGAATCCTTCTAAACTCCTCACAGAAATGGCTTTGGGAAGACTGGGCAGTTCAGAAGGGACAGTCAGTTATCCAGGAGATTCTCAAGATAATTAGATACGAACAACACAACAAAGAATGGGTCCGGTGTTCCATTTTCGAGCTGGAGGAACCAGGCAACCCATTGAGTGCCCTAAACAAGGAAAGCAGGGCAGAAGGAGCTTTTAAAGCTAAGAACCTTCAAAGAATCAGGGTAATCGAAGGGGATACAAAYAGAGTTTTCAAGCCTGGTACTGAAATACGACACTTAGAAATAGACCCAGCTGAATGGTCCTGGAGCACACCAACCCCCCTATCTCAAATCGAACGCCACCATAGGCTAACTGACTACACYCCTAATCTGGGCTACAGGCTTCTATCAAAACCAACTTCAGTATCAAACATACTCCAAAAAAGATGGGCCAAAGAAGAGACTACCCTCTCAAACCTTACCRTCAAACCAAACTGGCACTCGATTTTCGGCACAAGACCAACCAAACTAGCCAGCCTACTATGGCTACTAACCTTCAGAGCAGTCCCCGTCAACCTATGGCTATCACAAAGAAGAAAAAAAGAAGAGAGAACTGAAAACTCAGCATGGTGCAAAGYATGCAATTTACAAGCCGAAGAATCCCTCAACCATTGCTTCATAGATYGCGTAAAGACCAAACAGATCTGGGAAGACATATTACTAACTTGGAACAAACATTCCAAAAGTAAAATCACARTTAACCCAGCTACTCTGTTCCTAAACATGGATCAAACCCCCACGCTCACAGGCTTCGAACTCTTCCTCTTTACTCTAATAAGGAAAGGCACGCTCTGGACTATTTGGAAAAGAAGATGTGCAGCAAACTTCAATGACACTGGAACCAACTCAGAAAACCCCCTTATCACCATCAAACAARTAATAGAAACGGAGATTCAGGCCATCTGGAACAAAACAAAAATTCAATTACAGGAATCTCACCAGATAAAAAAATTGAAACCATMAAAAAATTCAAGTCCYTTAGGCTAGGCAATGGAAAGCTCGGCACAATCGTGGGAGACAGGCTAGTCCTCAACGACTGGCTAGTCACACCACCACAAGACAAACAGACCCAGATTGGCCCCCAATTAATCAATGCGGCTTCTGGGGCGGCCGAACCCAATGTAGTGCCGGACGATGAAGCAGATCAGAGAATTTGAACACAAAAGGGAAAAACAAAGGCTAAAGAAAACGCAACACACCAACTGAAGACAACCGCCCCCCAAATAAGTCAGTTACACATACCAATAATACGAACCACCCTTCATCCCATACACCCCACCGCACGCAATCTCCAAATCAACCCCATAACTTACAACCCTCCCATCTACGACTCCACCCTTTCCACCACTCCCCCCACACACCCTCTCCTACCCCCCCCGCAACACCTCACCCGACWTACAGTCCACACACAGGGTCCGGCTGGAGCGTAGACTTCAAACAAACCCGACTGAAGAAAGATTTAGGGCACAAGAGCAGCCCAATTCCAAAAAGGGTAAGGACSAAGAGAAAAGGAAAAAGGGAGAAAAATAGAAAAAAGGGAGGCAGAGTAACGAAGGATAAGTCAAATGGTTCAGGGTCTAAGGAGGATAGGTATGTCAGGGAAGGATAAGTGAAGGCSTTTTAAAGGGTCGTGAAGAGATCAAGCAATATAGGGCAGAMAGCGTTCTAAATCTCACGGACTACAAGACGACAACATTCCTGTAAGTTAAAGGGTGCGAGAAGGGGCTTATAAAAGGAGGGACTGCTCGGCAGGGTCATGATGGAGGTGCATCACAGAGGGTAGAAAGCGTTCAAGATCTCATAGACTTTAAGACGACAKCATTCCTGTARTCTRGAGAGTGTGAGAAGGGGCTTGTAAAAGGAGGGACAGCACGAGAGGGTCATGATGGAGGCGCACCACAGAGGTAGGCAGAAAAACACAGAAATAGGATGAGAGAATCAATACTGCTCAAGCTTTACCATTGGGCTTGGTTACGGCAAAATCGCGACTGGATTATGCCCGAGGGTTTAGGGTTCAGGGTTTTAACAGAAATAAGTGTCCCAGTAGGCTCCTGCATTACACATCTATCCGACAGCTTAATAGCTGAGAGGAACATACCTGGGATTAAACACAATATCAGGCGGAGTTAGTATAGGATAACTTTGGCAGGGGTGAGGGGTGGTACATCCTTCCTCAGGGAAGTAATCAATGCTGCCCGCTCGGGCCTCCCAGCCATAATGGGGAGGAGCGTGAGTGAGTCCCTTATGTACTCCATTCTGACTTGCCGGGGGAATAGGAACCGGACTGTTGCTCCCCAGAATGGTAGGAGCCAGAACCGTGAGGTTCTGTTTTACAAAAAAAAAAAAAAAAAAAAAAAAAAAAAAAAATGGACTGACGTTTCCGAGAATGGAGGTGTAACAAGGCCCATAATGGACCTGTTTAAAAAGATGAAAACAACTTATCCATCCTGTAGAAGAGATCATGCTCTGAAGTTGGAACGGACACAATTCTTCAAACAGCATTTGCGAATTTGCCACCATAATCTGCGAAGAGAGGTGATACTGGTCAAAAAAAATAAAAAATAAAAAAAAATGAAGATCTGATGTGATCTGATCTGACCTGGTCACACCGGATCTGATGTGATCAGGTCTGGTTCATGATCTGTTCTGCCATCTGAGATTCCTACAAGTTCTGAGACAATGCTGTCTCTTTTTTTCAAAATTTGAATGTCTCTTATTGACTTTTGCATGAGTAATTTGGTATTAGTTGTTTGCGTGTTCCATTTTTGTCGTCTTTTTCCCCTCGCATTTCAGTATTTTGCTTTGACAGTGTAGGAGGCGAATCTGCCTGACAAGAGGGAGCTTACATCTGATCGAGAGGGTCACAAGAGGGGGCTTACACCTGATGGAGAGGGTCCTGCAGCCTGTTGAAGCCCATGACGGCTTTGCGCTTGCCCTTGAGAGTCGTTTCTATTGCTTACTTCCTGGCTGAGGTTTGAACTGTGGACCTGCAGCACTTGTCAGTTTGCACCACCCTCGTGTACTGTCACCCGCGTGTCTACCCTTCATTCTTGATACGCCCTAAACCCTAAACACCAGAAGTAATTTACTCATTGCAGCGCTGCGTGCGAAATCAAAAAAATGTCGCAATCTGAGTGTGGCCGATGAGGAACTTGGCACCGCGTTCCTCTACAGGTGATCAAAGCCAGTCACCTTGGCGCAAAAGCTGTTTACTCTTGATTTTTTCTCTTCCTTTCTTTCTTTCCCCACCCCCTTTTCCTTTTTCCCTCCGCGTGGAGAGGTTGCGTTGTCTTGGGGCGAAGGTGTCATGAGCACCACCCACTGGCACCCTGATGCCTGGTGCTCCAATGTATCGGTGGGGAGCCGTACCTGCTGGAAAACGGGTCCAGCGTCCCATGTACGCTGTGCACTCTTATGCGTGGTCACCAGGGCCATTACCCGGCTTCCGGTTGTTGTGTAATCGTACTGATCATGTATAACTGATGCTGCCGCAGGAGTTGCCTCTTCACCCAATCACTGGCTGCCTGATCAGAGCATCCCCCTCCTCTGTTCGAAGGCTGAAGTTGGCGGCATCAGGTGTGGTGGCTATGAAGTGTACTTTTATGGCACAATGATCAGTGATCACCACTGCAGGTCCTTTTCACTACTCTTGCTTTGGCGTATCCGTGAATCCTAGCCCTTCATGTGCCTGTTCTTTCCATAGCTGTGCGTGCTGACGTGTCAACCCCCATCTTCTCCATTTTTGCCATACCTTTTTGTATTCCTTGCAGCGGAATCACGCGGGGAGCAGACATATGTCATTGAATTGATGGACCGACTTCGGCGGTTCTCATTTCCCTCCCTGAGTAAGGGGTAAGGGGTTCTAAGTCCCTACCACAATTATTATGGAAGGATGACTAGAGTGGTGGTGGGGCACACAGAGTGGGATAATTTAACCTAGGCCACACACAGTTTGCCAGGTAACCAGCTTGCCAACCGAGTGCTACATGCTCGAGCGATTGGTTGCTTGCAACCAGGCAATTGTTGTTATTACCTGGAGGCGAGGCGTACGCCGTATGGTCATTGATCCGTCTTTTGGTTCCAGAGTTCGAACTCTGGTTAAAAAAAAAAGCAGACAAAGCGTGAGACTGGCTTGGCAAGATGCCATTTTGCTATGTTCCAGCGTTCACGGATGATGCCATTGGGATTGCGAAGGAAGCCGGCCGGAACAACGAAAAGACTGGCATTGCCAAAAAGCATGTGCCAGAAGAACAGGGAGAGGTTACTTCAGATACTGTGGCCAGGTCCCCTGTCCCGACAGAGTTCAAGTTGTTCTATCGGCTCTATGGCCACGGCGACACAAAGGTCCTGTTAATCATGGGGCTAGCAGGAACACACCATGCTTGGGCTCCACAGCTCGAGGCGCTGTGTGGGACAGATGTGGCGAATGATGAAGAACAGGAAAAGGATAACATGGTAAGCAGCAATGCCGAAGAAGGAGAGAACGAGGGCAGGCGTTCCACAAGTGCTCAGGTTGGCAGCTGCGGTCGGCAATGCTGTGCTTACGACAACCGAGGGGTTGGGCAGAGCTCAATTCCTAGGCGGAGAGAGGCTTACTCGACCACGAGCATGGCGAGGGATGCTCTCGCTCTGATGGACCATCTTCGATGGGCGAAGGCACACGTATTCGGGCACTCCATGGGTGGAATGATTGCCTGCAAGCTGGCAGCCATGGCACCTACCCGAATCGCTTCCCTGGCAATCATTAGCTCCTCTGCTGGTGGCTATGCGTGCATCCCAAAGTGGAGCTTGAGAATTTTAGCGATTGCTTATCGTCTTTTGAGGGCAAAGACGCCAGAGGCCCGAGCGGCTGTGGACTTGGATACCCATTATACGTCATTGTACCTGGACGCTGTGGCTGAAGCAGGGGAGACGAGGCGGGCGGTATTGTACAAAGAATACGTACAGGCTATCACGGCGTCCGGTATGCAGGAAAGGCATGGCCAGGATGGCCACATGCATGCGTGCTGGACACACTTCCTTACTGGAGAGGAGTGGCACGCAATCTGTTCAGGTGCGTTTCTTGTGTCAGTCATTCACGGGAATGGGGATATAATATGCCCAATAGAGCGAGGAATGGACATTGCAAAGCGCTTGGGGGAGGTAGCAAAGTTTGTTGACTTGCCAGGAGGTCATTTCATTACGCGCGAGTGCCAAGTAGAGGTTAATGATTGTCTTCTAAGATTGATAATGGCAGTGGAGTCGGGGGTGGCGGCGCTGGAGTGGTCGCAAACAACAAGGCAGATGTTGGGACCTGAAGGTTGGTCGCAATCGAGACAGAATGCAGAGGCATCGGCATCATGTTGGTGGCCCCAATTCCGATCACAATCTCTAACATATGGAAAAACTAATCTCTTGTGTGAGGTGGAATCAGCTGAATTGCGTCAGCGAACAAGATTTTCAAACCTGACGGTCTGCCTGTTTATACTTTTGGGCTCCCTCGCACTGAAAATTCTTCTTGATGTTATATTGGTTAATGCATCCTAGGTATTTGGCATTTCCATGGAGAGAAGTCTGCAATGTTGGCGACTTAGACCATAATACACCATATTGTATTGCTTAAGGTGGCTATAGTATGGTCCTCTCTGCAGTGTAAGTCTGTTCTATGAACTTTTTCTGTTCCGACCCTTCCCCCCCCCCCCCCCCCCCCCCCCCCCCCCCCCCCCCCCCTTCTTTTTTGAAGGTAGGTAGTCCCTACGTTATTGTATCCACCTGATTCCAGCAGATTTGAACTCATGGCCTGTTTATCAAGATAGCAGTCAAAAGGCAGCCTGCTAGGGGTAGGTGCTCGTATCACTATCCCTAGCAAGGCCAACTGATGGTTAAAAAAAACAAAAGAAAACAAAAAAATAAAATCAAGATAGCAGTCTAGCAGATGGCATAAGCATGGTACCAGGGTTCTGTTTGTGATGAGCTGGAACGGTTATTATATTATGGGACACTGGGCCCAGTCACGAGCAGGTGGGTGCTGCTCCCGGAGCTAAGAATCTTTCTTCTTCCGGTATGTCTAAATTTAATTTCTTATTAATATTAGATCGTCCAATACTTCCAATTTCGCATCTTTCTTATTTAAAAAAAATTATGATAGACGGATCCTCAGCAGTGCAGAAGCAGAACTGAAACCGTGCACTTCTCGGCCAAGGCTGTCAAATGGTTTGGAAGAAGGTGGGGAAACTTCTCGAGGCTGGCTACAGTTGATGCAGCTCAGGATGGCACACTCCTTATGAGGTTTTCTAACTTCTTCGTTTAGTTTTTGTTCAGTTTTTGCGTGTTGGCCTGTCTTTTGTTGTCAATTGTGGTTTACGCAGATTCAATAGTAGTTTGGTAGTTCAGTTGTGGTTAGAGTAGTGTGGAATGAGTGATACAATAAGTAGACTAGATTGAGCGACTCTGGATTGAACCTTGGCTGCGGTCGGGATGGGATTGGCCGGAAGTGCCTTTTCCAGCCTGGATGGCCGCAGAATATGTGAGGGACGCCGGACCCGTTTTCCGGCAATATAAATAAAGGAGTCTATTCCAGAACTGAAACCGTGCAGACTTCCTCAGGGCCTCAGGTTCCTTAGAAATCTGAGTTTTTTTTTTATTTTTTTTTAATTTTTTTATTTTAGACCACCACTACTGTTGAGGCTGGGAGGCTACGTCGTGAACATAAGCTATACCGCATTCTTTTGGAGGCCGGCAGAGGCTGGGCGCTAAGGCTGGCGGCACCAGCCAAAAGAAAACGAAAAATGCCACGCTGGTGCTGCGGCTGGAGCTTGGTGCTCAGTTCTACTCCACCTCGGCAAAAAGAGAGAGGCTCGGAGGTAGTGGTGGTTTAAATAGTATCCGCGAAACGTGGACGCGATGCGGTTGCTCGTTGAACAGACGGCCAAGTCTCATGATGGTACCAGGCAGTATCACTTGTAAGTTGTAACTCACTCCATGGGCAGCAGGGCAAGAGATCTGAGCGGCACTAGCTTTTACATTCTGTCTCTCATTAGCCCACAAGTGACTGATGCCTCACTAGCTTTTACATTTGCGCAACCTGTCAGTCCCCCACTAATTCCATTTTCCCCGCATCCAGTCCTTTTTTAATGCCAAGATGGGCACAGCATAATTTCAATTCTTTCCCAAGCCAAATTCCACAGGATTGCCATCCCTTCTTTTTTTTTTTTTTTTTTTTTTTTTTTTTTTTTTTTTTTTTTTCGGCGGGGGGGGGGGGGGGGGGGAGGGACATCCTTGAGGGACATTATACTAATCGTCGAGCTGACCGGCCCCCGATACCACACTAAGTCAGAGTATATGCTGTCTCTTATACACATCTAGATGTGTATAAGAGACAGGGTGAGAACTGTGGCTGTGACACACTTTTAGATTGAAATGGGCAAGAAAAAAGACAAAGTGGCACCGGTGTCATGGTGTGAGTTTCGAAATGTGCAAAGTTTAGCAGGGGTCTAAGACTGCGCCAGTCATTCATTACCAGCAGGGGGGATTGGCCAGATTTAGGGGGGTCGCCTTTTTTGCTTCATTCCATTTCGGGAACTGCTAAAGTTGCTTATTCTGAACGTCGGGTGTGAGTCCGATGTACTTGCCCCTTTTTTTTTTGTTTTTTGTATTTTTTTTGTAGACTGTGTACACAAACTGTCAATTTTTTCTCTTGCCCTTTCAACACCCAGGATCTTCGAAAGGTTAGGGAAACTGAAGAATGAACAAAGGAGGCACAGGCGAGGAAAACGAAAAGTGAAAGGTCCTATTATCTGGTTGGTCAGGCCGGAGAAAGACATAACGAGACTGGAGGTTGATTCTAGGAAATGAGGCTGGTATGAGGAACAAGGGACGGCAGGGCCATGCGGTGGATTGCGCTGCATGGGTATACGGTGAAAAGGGGATACAAAGCCAGATGCAAAGCAGAACCCCCCCAACGGACAATCGCCGCAAGATGGGAGAAGAGCCTCCATACGAACAGACCCAGCCTGGCTTCGGTCAATAATCCCATGGCCTTACTATGCTTCAGTCAGACCACAAAGGATAAGAAGCTTGCAATGGTTAATAATCTATATCTTGTGGTGCCGGTACCTGAAATGGCTACTAGACAGAAGGCGCAGAGAAGAAGAAAGAACAGCAACATCGAACGGCCTTGGGCCAAATGTGTACCAGAAACCATTTGAAATAGAAACGCAAACTCGCTGCGTAGTAGAATATGCCAGCATGCTACCGCTTTATGGGAGAAATGCAAGGATTCCGAAGTTTGGCCCTACGTCACTTATTCGGATTTTCCAACAGACGAATTCTTTCTCTTGACAGCGATCGATGTTGGGGACACACGCCCAGATGAGAATGAAGAGGTATTAACTTATTAAGGGAACTTCTGAAAAAAAAACCAGACTGGTGGGTTTCATAATAAGAAAAAGCAAAAAAAAGGTATACACCGCTATACAGTACTATACACGCCCCGCCCTGGCCATTTTTTTCAGCTTTTCTTGTTGACTGTTTTTTAGTCCAGTTTCGAGTTGTTTGGAAGATGCAGAGTCGCAGACAAAGGGACGCTAATGGACCCGGTTTCCAGCTCAGGTCTAATCTGGGTAACGGCCCCAGTGTTATCCGGGTTGAGATGTTGAGGAATTCCCGGCCTCATTGTTGTTTATATAATAAAACTGCAACTCTTGTTTGTCAAAAAAAAAAAAAAAAAAAAAAAAAAAAAAAGAGGAGGTCAAGATGGGGGAGAACAATACCTTCCTGGGCATGCTTGGCGCCCGCCACCTAGAGATAAGACCACTGGATCCCCCGATCGGCATTGAGCAGAGTCTGCTGATGTTCATAGGGGAGGGGACCTGAGGGGAGGCACAGGGATTGGTCCTGTTGGCATGGTCCCTGATACTACCGGCTGTCCCGTAGCCGGTATCGCCCACCTACAGGTCGGGAGCAGCCCCCGCATGTTCTCTCGTGAACACGGTTCTGGCTGCTACGGGGTTCCCCGTATGCCTACAATTAGGAGTAATGGTAGGTAGGTAGTGTGAGGTGAAATTGAGAGAAGAACAAAGCTTAAAAAACAACAACAACAACAACAACAACAACAACAACAATAGGACATCAGAGCTATGGCTCACCCCACGGACCCTCTCGCACCACTGGCAGAGAACACATCTGGAATAATGACCAATGTTTCTCTGTTTTATGAAGCACTGTTGACATCACAGGCTCATCACTCAGAGACACAATTGCTCACGGAATTCCAAGACAGTGTGTGGACCAAACTTGAGACATCTCTTAGTCCCCACCAAGTTCATACCTTGGAGGCGTATATAACTCTCTTCGAAGTCTTGCGGGCATGTCGAGCACTGCCTCGACATAGAGTCCCGGAGGTAGATGGATTGCCCGGATATTTCTTCAGGAAATATGCCGATACTTTGGGTCCATTGCTGTTGAAGATGTTTCAGGCCATATGGAATGGGGCACCCCCCCCTCCCGACATGTTGAATGGTGTCATTTCTCTGTTGTTTAAAAAAGGGGATGCAGCGGATATCCGTAACTACAGACCAATTACCTTGATGCCGTCTGTATATAAACTCTTTGCTAAAATTATGGCTCTCAGACTGCAGATGGTTTTGCCTCATCTCATTCATTTCTCTCAAACGGGCTTTTTGAGGGACAGACAAATCTTGCATAATGTTATGGTGGTTGAAGAGATTGTAGAACTAGTATTGTCAGGGGAAGGAAAATATGCGATTATATTACTTGATTTGGAGAAAGCATACGATAGGGTTGGCTGGGAGTTCCTGCAGGCGACTCTTATGCAGTTCGGGTTCGGGCCGCGGTTCAAAAGGGGAGTCGCGTCATTGTGCAACGACAGTACGTCTTCTATTTGTGTCAATGGATCACTGTCTCCGCCAATTCCGCTGACACGTTCTGTTAGGCAAGGTTGCCCCTTGGCACCATACCTATACATCTTATATGTTGAGGTGTTACACACGCTTGTTCGGCTGAACGAGGATATACCTGGCATCTTGTTACCCTCTGGCCTCAGATTCAAATCTGAAGCTTTCGCTGATGACGCTGTGGCAGTTATTCCGCCGACAGACGAGGCATTCCCAGCGCTGCAGAATTCAGTACTGTAACAACAGTTTTGTTCAATTTCCCAGGCAGCAGTAAACTGGACTAAATCATCAGTGCTTATCCCACCGGATGTGCAACCCCCACAGCATTGGGGCATGAGATTAGTTATCCAAATCAGCATGACAGATTGTTGGGCCATAATATACCTTTCACTCAAAACTTGATCATGGATTCGGCGAAAGTCCTCACGTCGGTCCACAGAGCGTTGGCTCCCTGGACTGAACACAAGGGAGTCAGCCTGATGGGCAGGGCGACTGTGATAAACAATTCAGTTCTGTCCACTATTTGGTATCATAGAGCATTGTTTCAACTTGATCAGCCTGCATTGCAGACCGTGAAACACATCCTGGCCCATTATCTTTGGAAGGAAGAGGATAACGATGCTGTCTTCCTAGTCAAAGTTGCTTGGGCCACGGTCACCCAGCCTAAGAGACTGGGAGGGTTATCGGTCCTTGGACCCGGGATGCCAGATTGCGGCCCTTTTGATCAGATGGGTACCGTGGGCCTTGTTGTCCGACCCATCCTGTCCATGGCGACAGTTGGCGGATCTTTTTCTGCTTAGAGCTTGGAAATGGAAGGATAATCGCTGTGTGTGGCCCGCGATTTTCATCAATGCATATCTAAGGAAGAAATTGCCGGATGGGATTTGGAACGGTATTCTGCGGGTATGGCGAAGTCGTGTTCCGACACTGCCCCCACCCCCCACTGATAATGAAACGTATTCTCACCCAACCCTTGTTTGAAAATCAGAGGATTCTGATAGAAAATGATCTTTGTATTTGCCTGTTTTGGCCTGGGAGCATTTGGGGACTCTTGGATGTCTAGAGGAGTCTGAACAGTAAACGATATATGGGATCTGGAAGCGGGCTATGAGATGATGGTGTGGTGACATCTTCGTCATGGGAGGCCCGAGGAGCTCAGTTCTCTCTGGGACAGGAGATGACCCTGATGGATCAGCAGACCCCCCTTCCTTCGTTGCCTCAGCTTGTCCCTGTATGTGTCTTGGACTATAAAGACTCAGTCAGACCATTTGCCATTTCGTTGCCAGCACATTCTCTGCCTGTGGATCCGAGGGATTGGGCATGGGAGCATCCTCTTGCCCTCCGGAAAATGATCAAATTTTAATATTTTATCAATAATTCAACGAGATTGGGATATCAACTTACTCGTCCTTCAATAGACGTAGGATGGCAAGTAGCTAGCAGGTGGATTGCTTCAGGATGGGTACAGGATACGGCAGTGAGGTTAGCGTCAGCATTACCTCGCTTTTGCGAACTGTTGATGGATTTGTCTGTGGTCAAACAAGCGAGTTTTCTGTGGCAAATTTGAAATTACGCACCTTGCCGTCCTGACTGGGAGTTGGTGTGCTAGAAGAACGTCCAGAGCATCGCCGCTGTGTGTTCTGTGTGAAGGTATAAGAATTGAGGACCTCCAACACATGTTCCTTCACTGCCAATTGTCTGTGCTTTTCTGGCAGTGGTGGCGAGAGGGCTCAGTGCCTGTGCCACAGACCTCTCCGAGATGGTCAGACAATTTCATTTTGCTGGGGAACGCGTCTCGTTGGCAAACAGCCATTGGACCCCTGGGTTGTGCAGAGGAGACATTGCGGGGCGCAGTACTTTGGACTCTTTGGTCTCTCAGAAATTCAGCAGTCAGAAGTGGAGAAAGGCTCACCCCCCCGATGATAAGAGTAGAGGTAAAATATAATATCGAGCAGGCTATCGCTACAGATTGGACACACAAAGTAGTAAATAAAGGATACCGGACTAAACCGATGAATCGGTTCCTCTCTCATTGGAGCCAGTTTCCAGACCTGGTTAAGGTTTCAGTGCAACAGCGGTCAGTACCACAACTGACCTTTTCGCTCTTTTTCCTGTGAAATTTTTGTTGTAATTGTAGATGCAATAGTAGTTGTAATAGTAGTAATAGTAGTTGTAAAAGTAGGTTGTAAAAGTCTGTCATGTATTTTACTTCATTGGTTGAGAGCCAGGTTAAAGCAGGTCTCAGTATAAGAGTATGCAAGTTTGGAGATAGTGATGATGTTGTCTGGTAATTAGCGATTGTTGGTTTACAACTTAGGAGGGATACTTCAGCAGTCTGAATCCGAATCCGGCCGGAGTTGCCGGGTCCGGAATCTGGTCTGCTGTTTTCTTTGTGATGGGACACCGGACCCATTTCCCGGTTTCTTTTGAAATAAAACAGAGAATGTCTAAAAAAAAAAAAAAAAAAAGAGCTCATGGTGTTAAAAAAAAAAAAAAAAAAAAAACTAATGGAGGCGGCAATCAGAGTGGAATGTAGGGACACCCTAAGAAAAGTGGATATTAAGGAAGTAGTTCAAGTAGATGGCCAGAAGAAGAACAGAATTGACGAAACTTGGTTGATGGCTGCGGGCTGATAGCGCAGATAACAGAAAGAGCACTTCACGTCATGGACTGGTGCGAGCCAGGTGCAGACAGGCAGGCAAGGGTCAGAAAATAGACGGGCGGCACCCATGGACCTGGTGGATGATTAGAAAATCAAGGGAAAAAGCATTCAGAGTACTGGCCACAGGTAGAAAGGGGGAGACCCCCTCTCCCCCCCTTCACCCCCTTCCCCCCCCTCACCCCCTAGAGTGCAGTCTAGGACTCCAGCTGCTAGGACAAGGTGAAGTCCCCCTAGGGCTTAGGGTTTAGCAGACAATATCAAGGGTGGCTACAGCTCCCGACCATTCTGGGGTCTAGGGTAGTTAACAGGGGTCTGCTGAGGAAGGAGAGTTAGGATGCGTTAAGTGTATCTGTATTCGAATATGCCAGCAACATAATAATAGTGTCGAACCACGAAGATCCCTGGCAGTACCAATCCCAACTCAGTGTCCGTACCTCCGTAGTAGAGCCGACCCTTCAGTAGACCGTTCCAAATTGATGCCATCAACCTGGAGAGAGTCATAGCAGTTCCGTACTCGATGTTGTACCTAGTAGCTCAAGTGTCACAGGCTGGAGTCCGTCAAAACAATAGTACCGCGTCGCGATACGCTGCACCAATGCGGCAATGCCGAACCAGTGACCATATGCTGCCGTCTCAGCGCCCTACCAATCATCTCAACATTGAGCTGTAGCGGCCTGTATTAGCTTTGTCCCAGTGATCGTACCGTTCCTGTACCGAACCAGCGGTCGCATCAGACCAACGTAAAATACCATACCATGCCGCGGATATACCATGCCAATACCAAACAAATGGTTGTGCCGCACCAGTTCCGACCCAGTGCGCCGTGTTCATCCCGACCAGTGTCCATACCATCATAATAGAGCCACGTGACCCATCCCGAAGTGATACCAATGGCAGCACGATGTCACCAAAGTCCGTGGAACACCAAGGGGATAGAAGCCTCACTCACTCCACAAATACCCTAGTCAATTGGGAGGGTAATAGTCAAGAATATCAGGTAAATTAGGAAAATCAAGAAATCAGAAAAATCAGGAGAAATCAGCGGAAGATAGGAAAATCAACAAGAACCCGATTAAACCAGTGAAAGGGGATAAACGGATGATTTTGACAAAAATCCATCAGAAAAAGAATCTTGTAGATTTTAATTAAATAACTAGCTTCCCGGCCCGGGCGCCCGGGGCAGGCACCCGGGCACCCTCAGCGCCACCCCCCAAAAACCTCAAAAAAAAAAATTGGCACCGCAGGCCTATGGCCCAAAGGGGGAAAAAAAATTAGGCAGCGGTCGCGAAATTTTTCAGGGCCTGGTAGGCCCTGTTTCATGGCTTTTTTTTCTTTTGTGCTTTGGCCGTCGATCTGCGTCGACCCTCTTATTCTTACTAGTCTCTTCAGTTCTTTTTCTTCTTTTCGTTGCTTCTTTACTTTGTCTTGCTCTTCTTCTTGTTGCTCCTCCATCAGTCTTTCCTCCCTCCACATAGTCGCCCTCTCC
Organism: Chara braunii; assembly: GCA_003427395.1. Lineage (NCBI taxonomy): Eukaryota > Viridiplantae > Streptophyta > Charophyceae > Charales > Characeae > Chara > Chara braunii. The sequence goes on along the minus strand of BFEA01000899.1, from coordinate 20,476 downwards.
TTCCTCCACCATCTCCTCCCTCCACATCAGTCTCCCTCTCGCCCCCATCCTCCTCCATCAGTAAACCTCCCTCCACATAGTCTCCCTCTCTCCTTCCTCCGCCATAGCTCCCTCTCTCGTCCTCCACATCAGGCTCCTTTCCTCTRCCATAGTCTCCCTCCTGCCTTCTCCTCCTCCATCAGTCTCCCTCCCTCCTCCTCCTCCGCCAGAGCCTCCCTCCCTCCTCTCCCTCCTCCCCCTCCTCCCGCCACATGGTCTCCCTCCTCCATCCAGATATATAAATGTGCCCATCCCTCCTCCGTCACAACCTCCCTCCTCCTCTTCCCTCTCCATTGGCTCCCTCGGCCATAGACTYCSTCCCTCTCCACCGCCATAGCCTYCATCCTCCCTCGTCCCTCTACTGCCACAACCTCCATCCTCCCTTCTCCCTCTCCCTCCATAACCTCCTCTTCCCTCCTCCTCYGCCATAACCTCCTCTTCCCTCCTCCCTCTGCCATAACCCCYCCCCCCCCCCCAAACACACGGAAACCAACATGCCTGAAAAAAAGAAATGAGGCCTGATTTAGGCTGTACTTGGAAAGTGCAGCAAGGCCCTGCAGGCCAAAAAAAATAAAAAATAAAATTCAGTGTTTTTTTTCATGCCCGGGGTACCCCGGGCGAGGTCCCTACCCGGGCGTGGCGCCCGGGGCGCCCCGGGAAAGCTAGTTAAATAATAAAATAATCGTTAGTTTCCCTCTTTTTATCATCGTAATTCTCTTCCTCATTTTTAACCGTGTCACTGGAATCGATGAAATTTGCGGACAATTCCCTCAAGGTCAAACTCTGATGAAATTTAATAAAATAATGAATATTCATTTCATTTCTTTTCTTTTATTATTTTTAATCCTTTTTCTCAATTTTAATTTAGTTGTTAGAATTAATAAAAATCGAGGGTCCTTTCCCTCGTCAATTGCCCATTGTGAAAAGGGGCGCGCCGAGGTCTAATACCTTATCTCCGCACCACGGCCGACCGCTTCGGGGGCAGCCTCGGAGAAAACGGAAATGGCAGGAGCGGCCGTTCATTGTGTTGATCCCAAGGGTTAGTTCTAACAATTGACGGGGGAAATTTTAGGGATACCTTTCCGATCCCTTATTTCTTCCGACGACTCGGATGAAAGCGCCGGTCGAATCCTCCATAGTCACTCAACCCAAGGCCCAATTCCTTGTATTTCGGGTGGCTGACTGGTCTGCGGCCGCCTGACAACGTAGCATACGGGTACTTCAGTCGCTAGCCTCTAGGCATGCTCTTTCTCTTTACAGACCTCACAGGTAGACCCTTAATGTCCCCCAAACTTACCCAGACGCCCTGTGCAGCCTTGGATATCACAGGCAGTGTCTAATGCTCCCCCTTATCCAAAGCCTAACCTATGACACCACCTAAGCAACCTAGGTATACCCACCCAGCACTGCTATTGTCAGTCATTCTAATCGTGCTTATTACCACTTAAGCCACCAATACTTGGTCCAACTTGAAAAGAAAAACGCGCCTCGTTTGCGGGGACATTGCGGGCACACTTTTGGGGGATTGTTCTCCCAAACGACAGGTTGCAATCAACTTTTCGAAAAAAGAAAAAAACAAATGATAGTTTACTTGGAAAAACAAAACAAAACAAAAGAAAGACATCCTCGCACCTGGGGGGAGGGGGGGGGAGAGAGAGAGAGAGAGAGAGAGAGAGAGAGAGAGAGAGAGAGAGAGAGAGAGAGAGAGAGAGAGAGAACTGCACGGTGGCCCACCACGTATCATGATACTATCATCCCGACCCGACTCCGTCCTTCGCCGACCTCCGGACCTTTCCTTCCTCATCCCGACCCAACTCCCTCCCTCCCCTATCCCAACCTCGTCGTCCCCATCCCAGATTCCGACCCCGACCTCTGGACCCCTCCCTTCTCATCCCGATGTCGTCCCTCCTCGCACCTTTTCCCCCTTCTCTCATCCTGACCTCGCCGCCCCCATTCCCCATCCCAACGTCGATGCCGAATTCCCCCTTCCCTATCCCGACTTCCCCCTTCCCCCATCCTGACTTCGATTCCGTCTTCCCCCCTTCCCTATCTCAATCTTGTCTCCCCCATCCCGATCCCCCTTCGAGTTCTCCCCCCCCTATCCCCTATCCCGACTTCCTCGCCCCCATCGCCGAGTTCTCCTCCCCTATCCTCTATCCCGACCTCCTTGCCCCCATCGCCGTCTTCCGCCCTTCCCTATCCCGATCTCGTCGCTCCCATCCCGAACCCTCTCCAAGTTCCCCCTTCCTCCCCTATCCCCTATCCCGACGTCCTCGCCCTTATCATCCCCATCTCGATTTCGTGGCCGACCCCGACCTCCGGACCTCTCCCTCTTCATCCCGACGCACCCCCTTTCCCTATCCGGTTATCATCGCCCCCATCCCGATCCCCCTCCGAGTTCCCCCTCCCCTATCCCCCATCGTGACCTCCTCCCGCCCATTGCCCCCATCCCGATCCACCTTCGAGTTCCCCCTCCCCTATCCCCTATCCCGACCTCCTCGCCCGCATTGCCTCCATCCCGATTTCGTAGCCGACCCCGACCTCCGGACGTCTCCTTCCTCATCTTGACGTCGTCCGGAAGTCTCCCTCCTCATCCCGATGCCGTCCCTCCTCGAACCCCCTTTCCCTATCTGGATCTCGTCGCCCCCATCCCAA
>BFEA01000898.1:382502-399147 GCA_003427395.1 Chara braunii | reverse complement strand
AACGGAAAAAAAAAAAAAAAAAAAAAAAAACGCGTTCATTTTTTTTTCCTTTCATTTCTCATGGTTCGCTGCCGAACCCCCCCCAACCAAAAAATGTTTTTTTTCCATTTTTTTTTGTGTGGGCCCTGTGGGGGGTTGGAGCAGGGGTTGCGCCGCCGAATGGTGGTTCCCGAATCCCAAGACCCCCTCCCCTCTGGCTGCCACGTGGCGCCAAAGCCGCGCATCAGCGCGGACGCGTCCGCGGGCTCGCGGCCTAGTCCACGACCGCGGACTTGGCCGCGCCTGTCCGCCGCCGGGGGGTATTCGTAGCGAGTCCTGCAGTCCTCCCTGACCCGCGATGCTCGTAATTGTGTCATTCAATGGAATCGAGGATCGTTCGCGCGTGGACACGTGTAGGCCACGGTCGTTAGATCGTGCTTACACGTGCGCCTGCTCGTCCGTGCTCGATTTAAGACAAAATAAACTCCCGGTCCTATATGCAATATTGTCGTGAGGCGGAGACAATCACCCAACAATTCAATCATTCATCTAATCATGCAACTAGCAACTATTCCTGATGACATCAATTCCTGTGGTGAGCAAAAAGCAAGCACATCATTCCCATGATCCAATTGCTTAGCAGATATCCCGATCATGCAACGTAACATCGCATCATACATCAGACACTTGCGATCACATCCATCCCCGTTATGGACCACACACAGAGAACCAAAGCAACAGCAAAGAGATTGCGAGTGCATCATCCATCCATCAGACACAAAAACGGATTGAAACCGAATGGAGCGCCAGTCAATCAGCGAAAATCAAAGAGAGAGATGCCGAATCGAAAAAGAAGGCAGATCGCCCAAAGTCAAGATCAAAACTTATATACAAAGATGAAAAAGGATCGACAAAGAAAGTTGCAAATCCACATCCATCACCCTCAACTCTCTCTCTCTCTTTCTCTTTCTCTCTCTCCGATGCGGACAGTCCGTCGTCGCGCACCAACCCACGAAGTCGTCACCCCGCTTAGTCCTCCTGCACCCGTCAGGTTCGCCCGCGCCCACAGTCCGTCGTGGCCTATGCGTCAACCCCGCGCATTTGGCACCAGCTCGTGGGGTCGCTCGACTCCCACTTCACTCACCTCTTACTTCGCTCGTGAGCCGACCCTCACTGATCGCGCTCCCCGAGCTTCCAACCACTGGTTAAGAGAGCGAACTAATTGTGCAGCCGGAATTTATAGCATGCATGCTTGCGCAAAGAACACGGAATTGCAAGGACTTAGATGGAGAGATGGGAAGGGATCGCCTACATTCTGCATGGCCAGACCGCGGCGTGGGGGACGTAGCCACTCTCCACGCATCGATCCGATCATGCAGCCCTCGGCTACCGAGACGCAGCAAAAAGAAAGAGAAGAAGGCGGGAAGCGCGAAGCTCAAAAAGAAACATACATTTAAAATGGCGCCCACGCAAAGTTACAATTACGCACAAGATTAAGGGCGCCGACTAATCAGAGCTCCGTTGCAGCCGCAAAAAAAAGCGTGCAAGCAACGTGCGGCAAAAAGAAATCCCGAATTCCTAAATTCCTAACTCGCGCAAAATGCAAAAAGACACAAATTCCGAAAAGAAAATCCGAAATTTCGAGAGCCGTATAGGCTTGACAAAATTTCAAAAGAAAATTCGAAAAGAACGAAGCAAAATTCTCGCGTGGTGTCCGCGCCAAAAACCAGACAGCAAAAACAAAAAGAAGCGACGTCACTATTTATTAATTGCGTGCGCGGCGGCGCGCCAGCCATTCAGCCGACCAATCAACCGACCGCCCCGGGACAAACCCAGCTCCGACCGAACCGACCGAAAAGAAATGACGCAAAAAGACGAAGAAGCAAGGGCACTGATGCAATTTTCCACCGATCCTAATCTCCCGTAATTGGCCCAACCTTCTAGCTTAGGACCCCTCATTGCAATCGCGCAGAAAATTGCGCGATACAGAAAGTGGTTCGTCACATATGTGAAGCCCAGGGGGTTCCAATCTTAGCAAGCTCCTGCTTGCTAGTCGTCGTGACATGTGTCGATCTCTCTAATCGATCGACACGCGGAGCTCTCTTCGTTGCCACTTACCGCATGAAAGAGTGGGGAAGTCATTCAGCGTGGCGTTCACAGCTCTAATCTACTAATTCCTTAGGAAGGGCCTTCGACAATCCAAGGAGGGGATTATACGTATCGTCGCCGCGACACGTGCCAACTAACCATGCATCCGTGAGAAAAGGAAGACAGACGCTCCTACCTACATATTCCCGGGGACGGGTAACCTGATCATTGACGGGGGAGGCAGCGGGGGGATTTTGGGGAAGAGGGGGCATGAACTGGTCGATGGCCGGAGATTCGAAGGCGGGAAGGGAGGTGTAGTGAATGGAACGATGGATGCAGGGGAAGCGACGCTCTTCGTTTTGATGAGGGAGGGAGGTGATATAGTCGGGATAGAGGGTGGCAAGGGTACGACGGAGCAAGGTGTGAAAATTGTCATAGTTTTCGCAGGCGGGGATCGTTCCGGATATAAAACAATAGATTTCTATATTGTTATATTCCCGCCAGTGCACGCTGAACAGAAGAATATGAAGAAGAAAAGAATCTACCACAGAATAAGTGGTAGCGTGCGGAACGACGATGGCTAGAAGGCGGGTAGCGTAGAATTGGTGAAAAAGGTTGGGAGGGAAAGGGCACCATCCAATGGGGAATGGGGGTCGGCCATGGAGTTGGGTGAGAGTCAGGAAGTCAAGGGGACGACGCGATAATGACCGGGGACGAAGCCCGATCGCCCGCATCCTGACGAAGGCAAAGGGTAGGGCCGGGAGGGGAATCAAACGGAGACGGCGATTCGCTCCTTCTTCGTCGGCGGCTTCCCGATCCCTCTGCGGTGGCTCCGTCGGGTCCATCTTCTTCTCGCAGGGGCTCTGGATCGAGCCACGGATTCCCCAGCGACAGGCCCAGCGGGGATCTTTCTTTGATCGGCCGCTTTCTTTCTGCGTTCTCTCTCCGCCTGTGTTCTTCGGCCTCTTCTTCCTCCTTGGTTCGGCTTGGCTCACTCTTTCCACCTTCCTCCTCCTCTTCCTCTTCGTAATCACGGTCGTTGTGATCCTCGCTCGATTCCTCCTCGGCTTCTTCTTCTTCTTCTTCGTTCTCCTCTTCTCCTCCCTCCTGCTGTTGCACGTTCCCTCGCCGAATGACCGGGTCCCAGAGTGCGAGATCGGTGGCGTCGATCTCGAGGTACAGAGTCGAGGACGGGTATTAAATGCGATTATCCYGTTCCAACTCRGTACACGTGGACCACACTTGATGTGGCTCAAGCGTTAGGGAAAGCTCGTCGATGCCTGGCCTGCTGTCACACCGCGACAAGATGTCCAGAGGCAGGTCATCCCCCAACTATACCAAAAACACTAGCAGTTCGCTCGTAATGAGAGCGAGGTTCCCGTCTTCCACCTTTCCGAAGAGTATTCCCAGCAGGTCCCCTTTCGCTGGCGTTCGCAAAGCTTGCACGATCAACAGTTCTACTTCATCGTTCGGAATCTCCGGTCCCTCCACGTACGGCACTGGCTCAGACCAACGGAATTCTACCTCCAGCAGACAGAAGGCAAGCTCCTCATAAGCGTCCCACCACTGATCCCACTTATCCTCRTCCAAGAGTGGCATGCTGATCTRCTTGATATGAGAGGAGAGGGAGGGAGCGTGAGCGGAGTGCCAGAGAGGAGGGGTAGTAGAGGGGAGGCCGAAGAGAGAGAGTCAGCGGCGACTCATTGGGACGGTGCAAAAGGACGAAGCTCTGGAAGTACGATTGGTGGCAAATCGCTGGAAGAGCGAAGCTGCAGATCGACGTCGTGCGAGGGCACGATCGTGTCAGCACACCGAGCGAGGCGAGCCGTCCATGCAACCGTGATCTCGTCGCCCCTGAAGATGTCCGGATGTATCGCTGCTGGTACTGCAGTAATGTCCCCTACGAAAACGACGACCACTGAGACGTGGTTGACTCCTGGGGGAGACAGACAAAGAAAGGTCGATATCTCGGCCAGGACGCGTGTCGCCGCTGCCTGTGTGAATCGGAACTCCGCCACCGCGTGGATCGCGGTTGTGCTGAAGAAAGCCGCAAATCGGAGAAGATAGGTGCTCTGTCGTGGCCGCTGCACCTGCCTAATTGTAGTGATTTGCCCCCTTCGGGTCAGTAATTGCGCGTCGATCGCCTGCCACGAAAAAGTTCATGACGATGATGGCGGGGACGGGGTGTCCAAAAAAGAGCAAGACAGAGAAGGAGAGTCGGGTGATAAGCAGTCGCCGTCCTCTTCCACCGCGGAGGAGGAGACAGACGAAGGTGGAGATGGAGAAGAAGGGAGGGGACGTAGATAGGACACGTGGCGAGTGATCGGACGAGCCGATCGGCTGCCAGAGACCTCGAGCATGCGCCGTACGATGTTCACGCCGTTCGGTCCAAGCTCGATTACGCGAAATCGCCCGAAGAATCGTGGCGCTAGCTTACCCTGGCGAGCACATTTCCTTACCTGCACAATGTCCCCTAATTTATATTGGGGTCGTTGACCAGCGTTCCCATTTCGGGCCTCGTAGTTGCGGATCTGTCGGCCTTGGGCCAATTCGGTCATTCGTTGGCGTTTTCAGGCTAACCGGGGAAGGGACTGCTCCATCACTTCCAAGTGTCGCTTGGCCTTGTCTCGAACCGTGGCCCTCGTGGGTCGTCGGTTCAACGAGGATTCGTCAGGGAGGCTCGGTATTGAAACGCAAGCCATGCTATTGGTCCGTAATTGGAAGGGACTTAGACCCGTCCATTCGTCGGGCGTTCCCCGATGGACCGCCAAGATGTGGTCGACGATATCGGGCCAGGGCCTTGGATCCCCTGCCGCGATGTTTCGTCGCAGAGCCGTCTTAATCACCCGATTGGCGTTCTCCAACAATCCGTTAAACTGTGACATGTGCGGCGCCGTATGCCGAATGGTGACACCATGTATGACCAAATTCCTCAAAACTTCCCCTCTGAACTCCGCCCCGTTATCCGAGTCGGTCAGGATCTCTTCCATATCCTTGTGCATCCCGAGAAAACGGTTGACGTACCGCGCAATCTCGGCGGCTTGTCGCGTACGACACGGATAGGCCTCGATCCATTTCGAGAAGTGATCGACGAACACGAGTAGGATAGAATGTTCGCAGCTATTCGGTCCAGGGGGCACCACAATATCGGTAGTGTCCATGCTAACCCTTTGAAACAGTCGTTCAACTACCGTCAGGACTATCGATCTTGGCGGCTGGATTGGCGCCTTATCAGCCGCGCAGACCTGACAATTATGGACCATGAATTTAACGTCGTCCCTAATATTGGACCAATACCATTCATTTTTATCGATGGCCGATTCCRTGATCCGTACAGCAAAATGGGCGGYWGTTTCCTCATGAGYTRTCTTAACCCAGTCATACCTCATGAACRGATGCGGTACTACCATCCATATCCCACTACCATCTGTTTTCCGCTTTTCCGGCCTCCCTTCATTCCATCGGTAATCCYGAGCCCTTTCATTAGCGTTCCTTCGATCCTCCTTAGTGAAGTCCTRGAGGGGGTTACGCACTAGGGTGGCAATTAAAACRACATYTGTCCATACTTCGGCYCTTCTAAACTTCCGGGTATTTTCCAATCCTTCTGACATGGYGTCGAGGAACCGTGCCTCGGTTGGGATTTTATCAGTTCGGCACAGAGGGCACAACCAAGGCCTATCACTGCTTCGGTACTGGATGCAGGAGCCGTGGGCTCGTGCGACACACTTTCGACAGTCTACCCATTCGACGTAACCCTCCCCACTAGAATGCATAGAGACGGAGTACACGCGAGAAATTGCCTCGCAAAAATAGCAAAATTTATCAGGTAGGGAGGGAAGAGATGAAGAGGAGAGGGGAGAGAAAGGAGTTGTAAGGTTACCTCCGTCACCCATCGTCGTTCCTACCACGTGGTAAAAAGGTCACTTGTCCGTATTTGGGCCCGTTCGTTGGCTCCAGCTCTTTCCACGGATTGATTTCCTTGCCCTTAGGCACTTTAGCAAGTCGATGCAGACGTGTCAGTCCTTCCGCATTGTCGTGTCTCTCTGTTTTTCGATGGATGATGTCGAAGTCGTACTCCTGCAGACGTACCGCCGATCGACCAATCATGCCCGTGTAATTAGTGAGCCTCWTCAGCGCCAACRGTGACTCGTGATCGGTTACCAAAATGAACTTATGTCCGTAAAGATACGGATGGAAGTGTTGGATTCCCCATACTACATAGCATTCACCTTTGTGGTGTTGAGTCATTCCTCCGTTCATCTGGCGYCGTTCSTGATGCGTACTCGATGRCGTGTTCGCGACCATCGTTCCCCTTCTGCGCTAGAATAACGGAGATTGCAACCGGCTGCCAATCCGTTATGAGAATGAACTGTTTGGCAGGGTCCGACCGGATCAAAATAGGTGCGGTAGCCAAGGCACCCTTGAGAGTGGCAAAGGCTTGTTCGCACTCAACGTCCCACTSGAAAGGCTGGTCCTTCCGAAGTAGGTTCGTGAGAGGCCGCGCAATCGCCGAAAAACCCTTCATAAAATGGCGGTAGTATGATGTCAGGCCTAGGAAGGCTCGAACCTGCGTCAGCGATGTGGAAACTGGGCTTCCTTCACCGTCGCGACTTTTCTTGAATCCGGTCGCAGCCCTCCACGTGTCACTACATACCCTAAGAACGAGATTTCCGAGAGGAAAAATTCGCTCTTCTCGAGTGAGATCTTGAACCCAACATCTCTCTGTGCTCCCAACGTCCATTCGATGTGCTGAGCGTATTCGTGATACGTCTCCGAGTAGACCAGAATGTCGTCCATGTAAACGATGACGCAGAAGTTGATCATGCCCTGAGTTAGCCGTGTCTTGTTGACGAAGTTCTGGAACGTCACGTTCATCACTCGTTGAAACGTGGCGGGCGCGTTGCAAATCCCCATAGGACACCTGATCCACTGCCACGTACCCTCAAACAAGACGAAGGTCGTCTTCGGCTGGTCTTCCTCCTTAACCATGATGTGATGGAACCCATGTCGAATATCAAACATCCAATCGCATCCAGCAAATCATCAATCCGGGGAAAGGGATAGACATCTTTGATCGTAATATCATTTAGTTTGCGATAATCGATGCATATGCGGATCGATCTGTTCTTCTTTGGCACCAATACCACGGGAAAAGACCAAGGTCCCGTAGCCGACTTAATCCATCCGTTAGCTTTGAATTCCCTAATTCATTGCAAGGTTGTCTTTCGTTCGGCTAGGGAGTATCTGTAGGGCTTGCAATGGATTGGGGGATGGTTTCCTGTCTGAATCTCGTGTTTTATGACCAACGACAAACCGATGTCAGTGTCCGTCACACTAATCGCTCCCTGATATTCTGTCAAAATGTCGGCAATCAATCGATGAATCTCATCGGGAACGTAGTATGGAACGTGTAGTCCGTAAGACTGGTCCCAAATCCGTACGTCGATCTGCTTGGTGTTTACTCGCTTCGTAGTTTCGGGCGGTGGGGCAGAGATAAAGGAGTTATCCGACCGCCACGAGAATACCGTGGCCATCATTTGCGCGTCTTCTTCTCGGATGGCCACGTGTCCTTCCGGRRTGATTCCKTCGYRGATATCTTGCCATGGTACTGGTTTGGTCGCGATCTTAATCCCGAGCCCGTCTAATTCTGGTTCGAGGCGCCCAGGGGGTTCCAAAGAACAGGCTTCTGCCCCCTAGCGCAGCAACCGTACTTCTTTTGCAGGTTGCAGTAGGGATTGAGGTAGGCTCGTGATGTCGCAGAAAGGTCTCTTGTCGTTGTAACGTGCGAGAAGCGGGGTCGTGCCGTCGTACAGGGTCTGAGGGGGTTCCGAAGAATCGTCCATCCTTGAGATCTGCACGTCGAGGGGTTCGCCCAAAATCATCGCCMGGGCCCTTCGTACATTCCGACTAGTTAGATGCATCGTTTTCTCGATCGTTCTGGGTGGTGGATAATAGGTGCGCTGTCGTGTTAATTCSAGAATCGTCGCGTCATCATCATCGCTGCTGTCCRCGCCTTCCAATACTTGCTCATCGTCTGCGGAATTTTCCCAGGTGACCATGCGAAGGGTTCCCGCTATCATCGAAAAAACTCGCGGGGCCTCGTGGGTGGTAGTACGAAGAGTCAATCTCATAGGTACAGCGTAGGGTTTTCCTCCCGTATTTCGGAGGACAATCGACCGTCTTTCGAAGTCCAGATTCGCTCGCAAGGCTACGAGGGCGGGAAGGCCAAAGAGAACGTCGTATGTGTTTACATCTAGCACTACGACATCTCCCAACGCATGCAGTGCACCTTTCCCAATCGAAAAGCAACATTGGTCATTCGTCCCACTATTTTAATATTTTCCTCATCTGCCGAAACAAGCTGATCTTTTTTCCGTAAGCACGATCAGATCGTTTCTTCTACCTGCTCTTTCAACTACCCGTAGCGAAATAGCCAAAACAGCAGCCCCCGAATCGATAATTGCATTGTACGGAATTCCCCATACCTCAATATCGCATTCCGCAGATTTCCATGGAATTGGTTTAATCCGTAGGAAATGATCATGTTTTTGGATTAATCCTAACCATATCGGATTTGAAGTACCAGCTGCATTTTCGTCATCCGTGGGGTTTTTAGTTTTCGTGTTTGTTGTTCGGGCGAGGGCGATTCGCTTCCGATTCGCCTTGCAATGTTGCAACATTCGTTCGTTGGCCTGCTCTGATATTTAGAGCAAATGACCTATCGGAAGAGGAATCCGATGGTCCAAGGCCCGGGCGATGTTTGGAACATCGATTTCGCCAGTGACAAAGGTAGGCCCTCCCGACTCCAACTCTGCAGGAGAAGGTTGCCACTTAGTCACTTCCCTCTGTTCTGGCGTGGGCCTGATCGTTCCGATCATCCCTAGTCCTGGATAGCCAAGCGATACGTACTGATCCAACGAAATGAGGTCAGCGGCTTCTTCCGTTGTAGCCAACCCGCTTCCACCTCCTTGCATTTCTTTCATCAGCGCTCCCACTCGTCCGGGTCCATTAGCGATCGGGGCTGCAGCTACCAGTGCAGCTCCGATCCGTGGTTGCGGGGTTCGGTGGGGGCAATCTCGGGCGATGTGCCGAGGTTGATGACAGGTGTAACAGACAAGATTACCAGCGGGCCCTCCAAGAGCGGGAGCTGGGGCCATTCCTTGTTGGATTGGAGCGGCGCGCACAGCGATTGGCCGCATGTTTCTCATCATTGCTTCTAACCGAGCATTGTGCTCCCGTTGTTCGTTCTTGCTTTCTTGGATTAGGTTAATTAGTGTTTTGGTTAGTTCTAGGATGGCGGTCGACTCACTTGGTCGTGCAGGGTTTTCGAGTGGTGGTGGTGGTGCTGTCATCACAGGAGCGGGTACGCCCGTAATTACACTCGGGGTGGGTCGCTTGGGGGTAATCTGTTCTAGGTAGGTGACGGGACCAGACACAAATCCCATGTTTTCGAACTTGTTCTGTAACGCGACCAGCTCAGCTTTGCTCTCACTAGCTCGGACGAGTCTCCTTCCCTAGGATAGTCTTCTCCTTCTAAGAAACTCGCAGCGAGCTTCCATTCCATCTCCTATGCGGCCGCCATAATCTGTTGCAGCGTATGATTGATGGGGGAGAACTGTTTTCGCAGTTTCGCCCTCATCGTTCGGCTGCGTAGCCTGTCAATGAACAGATCTCTCCCCCCTTGGTCACCTCGCTCAGTCTTTATGAACATTCGATAGAATCGGTTTCGATACTCGGTAACACATTCGAGTAGTTTTTGGACTCGATCTTTGATCATAAACAAGGCCTATTCCGGATGAATTTAATCAAACCGGTTCATAAAATCTTGCTCGAATGTTGGGAGATCGACCAATACATAGGTGCTGAACCAATGATGCGCATCTCCCCCCAATCGTGCGGGAATGCTTACCTGTGCCTCGTTGTCATCGTATTGCTGAGCTCGGAACGTGGCCAACCAAGCTCCGGCAAGATGATGAGTGGGATCGAATAGATAGAGGTCGGGTTGGGTCATAGGTGTCTGTGCTCATGATACGGGTTGATTAGGATTTTGTTGCGGATTCGGTTGAAGGTTCTAATTCTTCGGATTGGCATTCATGTTGGGTGTTCGTCGAGTCGCGGGACGGCTCCTCGTGATGACTGGGTCGCACCGATGCGCGTTCYAGGGTCGCGGTCGTCCCCTGTTAKCYAGATCGCTTCGATCTTGGTTACCGCCCTACGAATCCTGAAACCCTACCACGTGTCGGCTYYGATACCAACCTCACGCCCGGYGCGAYTTCCTGATCGGAGTGGGATGTRGGCYTGGAAGTGTGAAAAGGGGTGTGCCAAGGATTTTTGGGAAAGTGGGGGGTGGAGTCCCAGGTCGGAACTGAGATCTCCTGTGGCAAGGCTCAGGGACATAGGAGTAATAAGGTTAAGGGACGGGTYGCCCTCGTTATTGYGGCATAGGCTGATCRGAGCGCGYTGTCAGGCCTAGGAAATCCCAACAACATTGCCCCTGCTGACGGCTCRGTCTCAACCAGTAATTACCTTCTCCGCCGGTTCTGTTTCGCGAAGGTCCTCGTGGCTCGATCGACTGCCACGTGGCCTCGGCTTGGGTTCGTCGATYGAATCCCGAGGTCCGGGATATCTGACACGGCCGACACTCTTTGCAYGGCGTGCGRGGCCAATAAGGGGCTATGGAATTCCACGGTACCACCGTGAGTTGATGGTACGGGAGGAGGAGGTGAAAGGCAGGGAAATTAGTGGTGATGATGACGAAGCCGGGGGAGATGAGGCCCCTTGGATCGTTGGTCACGGCACGGTGGAAATCTCTTGCATAGAATCGATCGTTTGTTAGACAGGGTAATTTCGGGTGTCTCAGGCTTCCCTTCAGCCTAGGTTGTTCCCCTACCCTGTGTTCCCAATACCCCGAGTCCCGCAGTGACGCAGTCCTCCCTGACCCGTTCGCGCGTGGACGCGTGWAGGCCGCGGTCGTTAGATYGTGCTTACACGTGTGCSTGCTCGTCCGTGCTCGATTTGGGACAAAATAAACTCCCGGTCCTATATGAAATATTGTCGTGAGGCGGAGACAATCACGCAGCAATTCAATCATTCATCTAATCATGCAACTAGCAACTATTCCTGATRACATCAACATCAATTCCTGTGGTGAGCAAAAAGCAAGCACRTCATTCCCATGATCTAATTGCTCAGTAGATATCCCGATCATGCAACGTAACATCGCATCATACATCAGACACTTGCGATCACATCTATCCCCRTTATGGACCACACACWGCGAACCAAAGCAACAACAAAGAGATTGCGAGTGCATCATCCATCCATCAGACACAAAAAGGGATTGAAACTGAATGGAGCGCCAAGATCAAAACTTATATACAAAGATGAAAAAGGAATGACAAAGAAAGTTGCAAATCCACATTCATCACCCTCAACTCTCTCTCTCTTTCTCTCTCTCCGATGCGGACAGTCCGTCGTCSCGCACCAACCCACGAAGTCGTCACCCCACTTAGTCCTCCTGCACCCGTCAGGTTCGCCCGCGCCCACAGTCCGTCGTGGCCTACGYGTCAACCCCGCGCATTTGGCACGAGCTCGTCGGGTCGCCCGRCTCCCACTTCAYTCACCTCTTACTTTGCTCGTGAGMCGAYCCTCACTGATCGCGCACCCCGAGCTTCCAACCACTGGTTAAGAGAGCTAACTAATCGCGCAGCCGRAATTTATAGCATGCATGCTTGCGCGAAGAACACGGAATTGCAAGGACTTAGATGGAGAGAGGGGAACGAATCGCCTACGTTCTGCATGGCAAGACTGGGGGACGTAGCCACTSTCCACGCATCGATCMGATTATGCAGCCCGAGGCGGGAAGCGGGAAGCTCAAGAAGAAAAATACAGTTACAATGGCGCCCATGCAAAATTACAGTTACACACAAGATTAAGGGCGCCGACTAATCAGAGCTCCGTTGTAGCCGCAAAAAGAGGCGCGCAAGCAACGTGTGGCAAAAAGAAATCCCGAATTCCTAAATTCCTAAAAAATGCAAAAAGACACTTGCGATCACATCTATGCCCGTTATGGACCACACACAGCGAACCAAAGCAACAACAAAGAGATTCGTACAGGCTTGACAAAATTTCAAAAGAAAATTCAAAAAGAACGAAGCAAAATTTTAGTGCGGTGTCCGCACCAAAAACTTGACAGCAAAAACAAAAAGAAGCGACGTCACTATTTATTAATTGCGCGCGCGGTGGCGCGCGAGCTATTCAGCCGACCAATCAACCGATCGCCCCGGGACGCACCTAGCTTCGACCGAACCGACCGAGAAGAAACGACGCAAAAAGACGAAGAAGCAAGAACACTAATGCAATTTCCCTCCGATCCCAATCTCCCGTAATTGGTCCAACCTTCCCAACTTAGGACCCCTCATTGCACTCACGCAGAAAATCGCGCGATACAGAAATTGGTTCGTCACATACTCTTGGTCACTAAGTTTGTTTTTATTGATTTTAAAAAAACGTACAATCATGTGGATTGGCGGTTCTTAGATGCATGTCCTTAAAAGCTTAATTTTGGGCCAGAATTCCGCCAATGGGTGGAGATCTTGCATCACAATGCTACAACTCGTATACAAATCAATGGTCTCCTCTCTGCACAAATTATGTTACAAAGGTCAGTTAGGCAGGGGGACCCTCTCGCCCCCTTCCTTTTTGTCATTATAATGGAGGCATTAGCGGCTAACCTCATAGTTAATAAGAATATAAATTGTTTCTGTATATCAGGTATTTTTGAGGAATTTATTCCTTTAACTTCTATATTTGCAGATGACCTCACACTAATGGCGGAGGCCTCTGTTTCCAACATAGAGAAAATTAAGAAATTAATGGACAAATTTTCACAGGTGTCTGACATAGTGGTCAACTGGGGAAGTAAGACACAGGGATGGTGACTGCATTCCAATGGAGATCGTCCACCAGAACAACCTAGAATTAAGTGAATGTCGCTAGAGGCCTCCATTCATATCCTAGGTGTATCCATTTCAGCACAAGGAAAACCAGTAACTAATGATGAGTGCATCTCCAAACCAGCCTTGGATAAGATGAGTCAATGAAAAAAACAACATACATSGCTATTTGGAAGAGCACTCSTAATCAAYAATGTGATACTAGCTTCAATCTGGTACAAGTCAGCACTTTGGTCACTAAGTAAGAAATCCATCAAAGAGATCAAAAGACAACTTACCGCCAATAGGATCGTGTTGGAYACGACAATTCCCGTCASAGTTGTCGTGTCCAACATGATATTCCCGAAACAGGATTTTTTATGATCAACGGAGYCCTCGACCCATCATACCCTGCGCACGTCAATGGGGGAGTTATGGGATCGAACACGATCGTCCSCTGATGGTTTTATCGTGTTGGACATGAACAATCCYTGGACCCCAAAAGCGTAAGGCACATATGTATCGAGCCAAAGGGGTGGTCGTGTCGAACACGATAACCCCCACCAAGACGATCGTGTTGGACACGATAATTCCAGCGGAGTTGTCGTGTCCAACACGATAGTCCTRATACGAGATGTTCTCGTTCGACATGGCTGAGTCCTCGACCCAGCAGGCCCTAAGCATGACAATGGCTGGTGTTTTCGTGTTGAACACGACAGTCCCCTGATGACATCATCGTGTTCGACACGATAAATTCCACAACAGTGTCAAACCGAGGGGATCGTCTTGCCGAACACGATAACGCCCAAAAAGACCATCGTGTAGAACACGACAATTCCCCCTGGAGTTGTTGTGTCATATACAATAGTCCCCATACGCGATGTTCTTGTTCGACACGCCAGATCCATCGCCCAGCAGACCCTAAGCATGACAATGGCCGGACTTTTCGTGTCGAACATAATCGTCCCCCGTCTCTGCTCGGCAAAGGCTGCGCTCGCCGCTCCGTGTTCATCTTGCATGCTTCATTGAAAAAAACAGAAATGTAGGGGAGTGTTTTTTTGTGTCTTTCATGTGGGCCAGGTTACTGAGGTTAGGGACATCGTGATCTATGTTGGTTGTCGACTGGAATGCGGACGACTTGTTCATGTCGACATTTTTTGGGCATCTCGCTGTTTGGCATGAGCGTGATAAAATTGATGGTGCTCTTCACGTCCGATATGCATACGTACATTTGTGCCTTGGTTGATCCCTGTCACTGTGGTGTGTAGGGCACTTCATAGTCGCGATGGACATCTSCCGTTGGATGACCCCTGCTATTTGGCGTGAGCAAAAACCACACGCTTCCCCCCCTACGCGTTGCACGTCCATCGATCTTGTAAGTGCATGGAAATCGATGGTGCGAGCAAGGAGGACTTTGAGTCTGATCCTTGGATGCCTCTCATCCCATACATCAAAGATTACCTGGACACCTGGAGAGAGTGTCACTGGGAGAATGTAGTCAGAAAGTGCCCTTGGGCAAATGACTATAAGTTCGCAAACATGCTCGAATGGGGAAGTCTCATTCCCGTGCCCGGTGATGTCCTTAGTTCGGTTCACACGCGTYACTTCTGTCAGAAGTTGAAATTTCATCGCGACTATAGTATGTTGGACACTAAATACGGGACGACCTTGCCGCGGGCATGGTGTCCTGCGATGAAACAKGAGTTATTGGACCGGGCTCGACATTGTTAGTTTCGTGATCAGTATTCGTTGAGATGCCCGCAAATGTTGTATGGAGCAGTGCCATACTGTTGCGTTAGGTTKCGTTTGGGAAAGTTCATGTTTTGCAGGATGCTTTGCGTTGCCTGCTCGAACAGGAATAGGAACTTGACGTTGTCGTGTACACGTCGAGGAAAGAGTTGAACATGGGTAGAAGAGGGATGGGTTTAGTTGAGCGTGAAGTTGACAGGAAATGGGATGTAGCAATCGACGTGTAAAGTCTAGTTTGTCTCTCTGTTGCACGTGTGCCCCTTTGTGCGCCAGACACGTCGTCAAGGAGAATATAGTCGACCAAGTCTTTATCGCCTACGTCAAACCTATAAGTGACGACGAGCGAGTGGAAGAAGTGTTGGAAGAGTTATACAAAAGTGGGAGAGAGCCCTGCAGGTGTAGTGGAAAGAGCGATTGAGCACCGTATTGAGATAGAACCCGATAGTGGAACTTCAAATGGGCCCGTGTATAAAATATCTCCCAAAGAGTTGAACGAGCTGTTGGAGGAGGGGTGGATTAAGCCTTGCTCGTCGCCCTATGATGCACCGGTTTTATTAATATATAAGAAAGGGGGCGAACTGCGTATGTGTATTGAGTATAGGGGGTTGAACGCGATCACTATCAAGAACGCCGAACCGTTCCTGTGAATAGACAATTTGTTGGACATGGTGCAAGGCTATAAATATTTTTCGAAGATAGATCTCAATTCGGGCTACAATCAGATTGAGGTAGAGCGCAAAGATCAGCACAAGACGAATTTTATGGCCCATTACGGCCATTATGAGTTTGTAGTGATGTCGTTTGGGCTGACGAATGCCCCTGACACTTTCCAAAGATGCATGAACGACCTTTTTAGGGAATGGCTAGATAAGTTCGTTGTCGTTTATCTTAGATGATATTCCGATTTCTAGCAAGATGTTGTAGGAATATTGGGAACATCTTCGTCTGATTTTAATTTGACCCGCAAAAGTGTGAGTGGGCTAAGCACTAAGTTTTGTATCTAGGGCATGTTGTAGAGTCATGAACGAAGATCGAGTTAAAATGGAGGACGTGAAGATAGAAGCGGTTAGGGATTGGTTGACCCCTTATACGCTTACGCGACTACGCTTGTTCCTAGGTTTGGCCAACTATTCTCGGAAGTTCGTATGGAATTTCACATTCAACGTTACACCGCTGCGTACACTGGTGAAGAAGAAAACCATTTGGGTGTGGGATAAGGACTACACTTTCGTGTTCAGGAAGCTAAAGAAGTGTTTGATTGAATACCCAGTCCTTAAGATAACAAATCCGCCTCTTCTGTTCATCGTCACGACTGATGCAATAGGCCCGTCGAGTTCATGTCTTGCAGACTTCCTAGTGAGAAAGTTACCGCCTCGACGTATGAGAAAGAATTTTATGCACTTAGACAGGCGTTAGACCACTGGCGACATTATCTCTTAAACTGACACTTTAAAGTGTATTCTGATCACGAAACACTTGGATGGTTGAAACGCAGGCCCGTATGACTCCTAAGTTGACTAGGTTGGCAGCGGAGATCGATCAGTTTGACTTCGAACTAAAGTCCGTCAAAGGCAAGTATAACGTCATTAATCTTTTTTATATATACTAGCTAAGTGCCCGTGGTGCAGGTGGTGCGGGCTACGCCCGCAGAAATAACAAATGCAGTGGGTGACCTCACACTGCATTTCGGATGGCTCGCCTCCAAGATGTTCGTCCACAGAAACAACAACGGCCTACCGCGGGCACAAAGTGACAGTCGCGCGAGAAATGAAAAAAGGAGGAAAAGAAAAAAAAAACAAAAAAAACAAGGGACACAAAACGGAAGGCGCGAGAAATGGAAAAAGGAAAAGGGGGACAGAGAACGACTGCCAACCGGAAAAAAAAAAAAAAAAAAA
>BFEA01000898.1:346063-369028 GCA_003427395.1 Chara braunii | reverse complement strand
CCTGGCCAGTCGCATCTGCCCGCTCTCTCTCTCTCTCTCTCTCTCTCTCTGTCTCTCTGTTCGGCGAGTCGTGGGGTTTCGAGACTCTGAACCTATAAGTTCCTGAAATAGCCGAGAAATTCCTGTCGCCGGGCCCTCTCCATCCTTTAGTATGTATAGAGAAGTCGCGGTGATGTCTCATTCGAAAGGGTCATCGTGTGTGACCAGGCAGCACACCAAAATCTCCAAACAGCTGTAGCAAAATTGCAGATTTTGCAATTTTTCTCACCCTGTGTGAGTATGCCCTTAGAGCATACTCACAGGTAGGCCCTCAAACTCGCAAAGTGGAGTCCTTGTAAACGAAGGACTAGATCTGGCTGCTCAATTTGGAATTTTGCAATTTTGAGGGCTTAGTGTGAGTATGCCCTTACTTAGGGCGTACTCACACAGCGGTGGCATAGCAGCAAGATCTGCGAATTTTGCTATCCCGATTTTGCTGAAATGCCACCGCGCCCGGTCACCAAGCGGCAGCAAATCACAAAGGACACGAGCCGGACTTTCTGGCAATGTCCCAAATGGTGCCTCGCGTGGTCACACAGCGCAAGGCCCAAATCCTTCCAACTTTTTTTTTTTTTTTYCCAACAAAGTTAGTTTCGAATTTCCTTTCACAAAATCTGARAAAAAACAATTGCTACCAACAAGATGCCCTTCCCCGCGGCCGAGCCCCCAGGCCGGTGACATTTGATACCCCGTTTTGCTGCTTTTGACACTTTCCCTGCCTCGTGGGACTGGCCCAACCATCAATCAAATTTTAGCTTTTTTGCCATAAAAGGCCCTTACATTTTGGAAAGTGCTACAGGTAGTGTGAGAATGGGGCTCGTTAGACACTCCTCGGGCCCGTAAATCCCCCCAGGAAAATTTCGTTCCACCTATCCTTGGGGATGAAAACAACAAAAAAAAGTGAAAACATTTCCTTGGGGCGTCCTCGGGCTACACCCATTTGGTGGCATTCCCCAAGGGACCTCCCGAGGTCCCTTGGAGGTCAAGGATCCGCGATAATCGGAGCGGCGAGGGCACCCGTCGTCGGCAAGAAATTTTCGTCGGTTGGTCCATTGGAGTTCCTACCGGGCAGCGCACAGACATCTTGGGTCTTCAACGTTCGGCTTCCAGGAACCTTACGCCAACGGTAACCATTGGTGGCCGGTCGGCCCCTGCGAACGCCGTCGACCAGTGTTCTCCCTCGCAGTGCATGCCGCCAAACGGAAAGGGGCCGAACGGTCGGCAAATTTGAATACTTCAGCCGACCTCCCTTGCTCCGATTGCCCACTGTATTCCGCGACAAAAAATGTTACAAGGCATTTGTCCCATGCTGGGGTCTGCCGTTTTCAGCCCTCTTCGTCGCCGTTTGCTGGAGGTATACCGTTGTTGCCTAGCTACTGCCCTTCCCCACTCGCCTCTCATCGCTGACGTCTTTCGAAGGCTGCCGCTGCTGCTCCTAACCATCCTTTTGCTTGTCCTTGTCTTCTTCTTCCACATCTACATCCTCGGCAGGGTGCCTGGACGTACATGTAAGAGGCGGTCTGCGAAGAAGGATGTCAGCATGGACGGGCGACAGGCGAAGAGCAGGTCTTCAATAGACCACTCAACAAGCCACCGCGYAGGCCACARCCCGGCTYGCAGTGCAAGGGCGTACGACCCGTTAGAGTGCGTGTGTCATATGTTGTCCTCTACCGGCTGCTCCCTTCATCGTCGTCGTTCGGTGGACCTTCACCGTCGTCATAGAATTACGGCCCTGTCGTACGTGTTGTTGATGGCCGACCTCTATTGAAGGTTGCCGCTGCGGCTCCTAGTCACAATTTTGCTTGTCGTGGTCCTCCCATTCCACGTGTGCTTCCTCTATCGTTGATGGATGACCTCTATCGAAGGCCTCCAGCATAGAAGACGAGGGATCGACACCGACTAGAGTCGACATTGAATCAGCAACATATCCCGCGGGCATTCGTCCACACTAGATGCAATCGCCATCGCCCGAAAGACACGTGGCGACATACGCAGCTTCTCCCAGAAGTACCCCTCCGTCGCATCGTCATATTGCCTGAGATCCTCCCACGCCCCCCTCGTCCTCCTTTTCATCCACCACCTCGGCGTCGCTCGTGGAAGAACACTGCAACCCATGGGGCAGCAAACCTGAACTGCAGCCTCCGTGATGGCCACGGTATCCATCCCTTCGACTGGAACTTGATGAAGCGTTTTCCTCCTCCCCGCGCGGATCTGCACTCTCATTCTGCCCAATGCCCTCTCCTGCTGACAACGAAAGAGCACGATCGCCACGGCCGCCGCCACGACCATCTTCTCGATCGTCGTCAACTTCGCACGTCCGTCATCGTTGTCAACCTCCATCGGCACGTGTCCTGCAATGTTCATGAACCACGAAAATACAGCATCCTACCAACTCGACGTCGTACCAAATACCCTTACAAGGGTATTTGGCGTGTATTCTGCAAATCGCACGAGTGCGGCCTCGTCCGTTTGTCGGCGCGCGAGCGGGAGGTAGTTTGGGTCCTCGCCCGGATGAGCGGCGCGCGCGGGGAATTGACGGCGAGGCCATGCGCAGCCTGGGCAGGCGCAGCATCGCAGGTAGAGGGACGCGCCCCGCATCAAGGTTTATTCATTATTTATTTTTTTATGATTATTTATATTATTGCCACGCCCGCATGTGCTGGTAAATCGGCTCTGAGGCCGGCGCCTGGGTGCGGTGGCCGATACGACAGTCGAGGACCTTGAGCAGGCCCATCGAGGCTCCGGCGTGGTTGGGGCAGTGATAAAACCCTACCCACATCGGAGCATGGACCGAAGAGGTGAATGTGGGTGAGAGTGGCAGAGTCCGTGGTCGTGGCTTCCCTCGTTTCCCACTTGGAGAGCATCGATAGCCTAACGAAGAAACATTCCGAGTAGTAGGCCGCAGACTGCAAGGACCAGCCGCATGGAGCCTTGCCCCCGCTGCGGTGTAAGGTTCTCATTTTGAGTGTTTACTAATACTGTCGAGGGCCGTATTAGGGACCAGTTCACCTAGACCATGCATAAGGCCAGAAGGTCGCGCCCTCAATTCTGCGGCC
Source organism: Chara braunii (assembly GCA_003427395.1). Lineage (NCBI taxonomy): Eukaryota > Viridiplantae > Streptophyta > Charophyceae > Charales > Characeae > Chara > Chara braunii. Next base: position 365,933 of record BFEA01000898.1, on the reverse strand, counting down.
AGCTGTCTGAGTGGGGGCTTGGCAGAAGTAGACTTTAAGGTGGTGGCGGGCCTTGCCGGAGTGAAGTGGTCAGGAGGAGGTAGTGGCGATCAGCGGCGGTATCTGCTAGGCGCAGCGCCGTCAGACTTGGGYATAGGACCGAAAAGCCAGTCGAACCAGGGAGAGTCGGTCCCTCCGAAGTTTCCCTCAGGCTGGCGGGCGCTATCGGGCAGACCACTGCCTGGTTCCCACCGAAGTTTCATTCAGGCTGGCGGGCGCTGCCTGGTTCCCACCGAAGTTTACCTCAGGATAGCTGCGGCTGGTGAACAACCTGTCGGTCACCGACGGGGTCCGCTGCTGTAGGGAGCAGCATTAGCCGAGGAAGGAGGTTGGGCGACCGCACTTGCACCCGGCGCTGAGCAGAGGGGGCAACGATGAACCGAGCGACGTAGGAAGTGAGTAGCAAGTGGAGCGGTGCAGCGGAGCAACGCCGTGAGGTAGGAGATGTTGCGCAGGGGAACAATTGGCAGAGCGGAATGTACCCGGGCGCTATCTGCGTCCGGATTCATGCGCACGGTGTGACGGGGGAGAAGCGGAGCATGGTGGGGTGAAGGCAATAGAGGTGAGGAGGAGCGAAGTGCTGTGGGGGCGGGTGCAGAAGTAGAAGGGAGGGCCGACGGACTGACTACTACGGGGCGATAGTCTGGCGAGGACTGAGGGAGGCTGAAGAGGAAAGCCGGGGAGCGGATGAACCTGGATGCAGGCGGCGCCAGGTACATTCGAAACTAGAGGAGCGGGGAGTAACCATGGCCGGAGCAGATAGCATAAAGCCCGCTCGTTCCTTGATGGAAACGGGCGGGGAAAAGTGCTGATTCGAGTTCATTGGGTGGGGCGAATGGAGTGGAAAGGTCAGAATGGAGGGAGGATTAGTAGGAAGGGGAGAAACGGGGGTAGGAGCTGCGCGGAGATGGTGAAAGTGACGAAGAAGGGGGTTGGGAAAACAGATAACTCGCTCGTTTCTCTATGAAATCGAGCGAGGGAGGAACCGAAACCGGGGTTTTGGAGGGCTGCGAGTTAGGGTATGAATTTAGTTTTTGAGTTAGATTAGCAGATAGAGGGGTAGAAGAGAAATGAGCTGCGTCAAGCTATGGAGAAGAGGCAAAGGAAGAAAGAGGGAGAAGACATGCCGAAGTCCATTGTAAAAGGCCATTTCAACGTTTTGTGGTCGGGCGAATTCGATAGCGGAGTCAGAATGGCGAGTGGGGAAGTGAAAAAGGAGTTAGTAAGGGAAAGCGGTGCGCGGGGCTATTGAAGAGACAGATATGGAGGGAGCGGGCAACACGAAACTCACCTGATCCGCGATGAAATCGGGTGAGGGAAAGTACGTTTTTGAGGTTTTGAGGGAYGGCGAGTTGGAAWATGAAGTTAGTTTTTACGGTGGGTTAGTAGAAAAGGAGGAAGAGAGGAAGGCAGYTGCGTGAGGCTAKGRAGGAGAGGGAGTGAGAAGTCGAGACTATTGGCTGATTCTCGATGGGATCAGTTGGGAAAAGACAGTAAGTATGAGTTTTTAGGTAGGGCAAATCTAATAGTGAAGGCAAAATTAGAAGGGAGTTAGTAGGAATGGAGTATGGAGGGGAGAGGTGTGCGGGAGAACGCTCGGAGTTTGGATATGGCTACTAGTGAGAACAGGTGTGATAGGAATAATGTTCGGGTGACCCGCTCATGTCGCTACAGGAACAGGCAAGTCGGGGTAGGATTCTTCAGTTCTTAGGAGGAGCGAATCTGATAATGCTGTTAGTTTCGTTAGAGAGAGAGAGAGCTGCCCCGTTGAATGTTATGGAATAAGAACGATGTACCCGGCCTCGTTCTAGTGGAGGATTCATTCAATTTCTATGTATTGAGGGAGTGTGACCGGGACCGGAACGAGGTGGGACGAATATACCTACCTGATCAAAGAGGGGAGCTTGTACATCCGATAGGGGGGGAGTAATAAGGAAGGGGAAGTCCTACCTGCTAACCGTTGTTGTGTTACGAGGCCGAATAAACCAAGTCAGGAGACTGGCCAAGTACCTTTGGAAGTCGAGGAATGCGTTGCCCCTCTTAGCAGCGGGGTAGCGAAAGTCAGGCGGGGACTGAAAACTTGCCTGGCATATAGTTGGCCAGGTTCTAAGGAAGGCTCACATGGTTTCACCTATCTCTGAGAGTGGCATGAGGCCAGACCTATGGTCGGGACCATAGCTGTTGACTACTATTATTGCTAGGGGTCGCCGTTGTGCACGGCTGCTGCATCTGTGAAATGAGCACAATGCGGCGGCGTGTGGGGTACCGTTGCGGGGAGCTACTGCTGCGGGCCGCTGTAGGTTGAGTACACCAGCTGCTGCTGCCGCAGATTGAGCGCGGATTGCTAGTGCTATGGCTGGCTGCACACCTCGGACCTACAACTGCTGGATCGCGTGGACTGTGTGTTGCTGCTGCCGGTAGACTGCTGTAGCGGGGACCGCCCCTGCATATTGTTGCTGCTATGTTTGAGGACTGTTACAAACTGTTGTGTGGTCGCGATCAGGCTAAGGAGAGGTGTTGAAACTCAGAGAGGTGATCAGACCGGGCAAGTAGGGGGTTAGTGCAGCAGTTCGATGAGTCATTGGAAGTTTCACTTCAGTGGTTTGACCCGAAGAGTTGACCAAATTGTTACTTTTTGGCTGCCATTGCGGGGCCCTCAGGCGATTGAAGGTATCAAGACCCTCTCTCTTGCGAGTCAGAGAGCACCCTTCTTGGATCTGAGAGTCTCAAACATGTCTTCTTCTGCCCTTCTTATTCTAAGTTTAATCCTGTTACGAGAGGAAGGCGGCAGGCGGGATTGCAACCCGTAGGATTGCAGCAAGACTCTGTGGGAAGTCAACCCACCGATTGTAGGAGCTCTGTCGGAACTCAGGAGGAGTTCAGGAGGCAGGGAACTGACAGGTAACCATTGTCTTTCCTTCTATAAACCCAGTTCATATCTGACTTAGTATAAATTCGGAAAGCCTCCCTTTTAAAGGGAGTGTTGCCCAAATTTTTGCTATTTCAGGGAGTTAGACAGAGTTTGACTTTCAAGAGCTAGGAATTATTTCTGCTTTTTGTATCTGACTTAGTATAAATATGAAAAATCTCCCTTTCTGAAGGGAATGCTGCCCAAATTTTTGCTATTTCAGGAAGTTAGACATAATTTTGACTTTTCGAGTTAGAAATTATTTCTCTCTTTCATATCAGGACTTATATAAATTATTGGAAAGACATTTTTCCTACGGGAAGCGCTGCCGAAATTTTCCTAGTTTAAAGGAAATCGATTATGTTTTGACAGGTGGCAATTTTGATAGTCCAATCTAACTAAGGAATATTTTGCCGTATTTTTTAGAGATAGGCTGAGACATAGTTAACCAGGATGACTTGGGTAAGATCACGATATGGCGATTGTTCTCCATGAACTTATAGGTTTAGTTTGGGACATTGACCTGTCATGTGTTACAGATCCTCTTGATCGTCTGATTCAAGTTCAGGACTAGATTCAGCTTGATCCTTTGAGGATCATCATCTGTTATCACTGATAAGAGGTCGGTTGCCGATTCGTAGGTTTATGACTCGATTCCAACTCACCCTCCACACTCAACCTAAAAGGCTTTAGCCCTGGTGATTTCATTGTTTCGTTATGGTTTTCACCCGGACTTTTATTGAATGGTCATTTAACAAAGGTACTGAGTATTTATTTAAGGTTGGTTGGACAGGAGGTTGGGACTTACATGACTAAAGCAAGGGGTATGAGTGTTGAAGATGGTTGACATTGACTCCGTGTAGTGCATGGGCTGTCGATTGACTTGTTGATGTGATTTGCAGGTATGTACTATGAATCAGATTCTGGATTTGGTTGCCTGCGATCACATATATACGTATGGATGTGAGGGACCCCAATGAGACCGTGAGAAGTGATCGTCACATACTTCCCCCTTTATATATATATATATATACATCGGCGTACGTAAGATAAATGTCTGCATAGGTTAAGGGGTCCCGTACAAAAAAGGATACTCAGAGGGTAAGACTGAGAGGCCCAGGGAGGATCCCTTCGTTTATTTTGCGATGCTTCTTGAAAATTTTCTTAGTCGGACGTTGGTCTTGGGCCGGGATTCAAGGTCCTTGTCCAGGACATCCCAAGCCCTAGGCTCTGCGGGGGAGGGGTTTTCCCTCGCGCAGAGCCTATTTGCCTTGCCTACCAAAACGCTTAGACCAAAGGCCGGGGGTCTCGCGGCGGCTGCACGGCTATTCCTTCAGCCGTGCAATGTCGTGAAGGGTTAGATTCTCACGACAATTCGAGTCTGACACTTGAGTGTCATAAGCGGTACTCGGATCCACGAGAGACCGCCTGATTATGGGCACTACATAGTACACCATCATCGCGACTACTTGCGTACGCTTGCATTGCGAGTCGATATGAGATAGCCCTGCGTCCGCGCGGTTTTATACTAAGTTTCGCGCGTGACGCATATCCAAATTCCGCATTGTGAAGTTATGGGATGGCTACTGAGGAGCTAGGAGTGTTGTCACGTTGTTTGTGTTATGTCGTTTCGTATGTGTATGTGTGTGTGAGTTTTATTTTTGTGTTCGTAAAGTAGTGTGCGCGTGGTGTGTGGGAAGCGTCGTAGTCGACCGACGACGAGTCGCGCTTGGGACCTCAGCCCCCCAAGATGTCGGTTCGCGTGCGGGTTCGATAGGCGTATTACCGCGCGTACCCCCTATGCTACAACGAACGAGAAAACGTCCTCGACTGGTCCACCTCTGCGATCGCCACTGATTAGCCTTCATACTGTGAACTGGTAGCTCGGCGCGGATACGCCCGCCGAAGGGAGGTGACAGCTCCCGTAAAGTGGAGGTTAGTCGTGCCTCGTGTAAGCCCTATCCTGTCGTAGGGGCTCGAGAGAGGTATGGCTGGCGCACTCGGCCGGAGCGGATTTGTGGAAGCTCCAATGTATATTCGCGATGAATGATTTATACCAACTCCTGCGTGACGCGGCCGCGAGGGTCCCGCGCTGCCCTGGTGCGGTGCCGGACTGATGCGCTTGACAGGTTCTCACCATATTTATACTAAGTCAGATACAAAGGGCAGAAATAATTTCTAACTCTAGAAAGTCAAACTCTGTCTAACTCCTTGAAATAGCAAAAATTTGGGCAACACTCCCTTTAGAAAGGGAGACTTTCCAGATTTATACTAAGTCAGATATGAACTCGAAAGACAGCTCGAGTTCAACTTTAGACAGAATTTAATTAACTCCTTAATTTTGTAGAAATTTCGGCAGCACTCCATCTAGAAAAGTGCTATGTCAAAATTTATACAAGGCTAAGTCTAGAATTTGAAAGTAACTTTAACTTCCCAAAGTTCAATTTTGTCTTAACTCCCTGAATTAGCAAAAAATTGGGCAGCACTCCCTCTAGAAAGGGAGACATCCTAAATTTTAACTAAGTTAGATACGAGAAAAAACAAAGTTGAACTTTTGACAAGTCAAAATTCAACTAACTCCTTGGATTTGTAGAAATTTCGGCAGCGCTTCCCGCAGGGAAAGTAGCTAGCCAAGATTTATACAAAGCCAAGTATAAGAAAATATTTCAGAAAATGCAAGAATTGACCTAAGTAAAAAAGTTATTACGAACATGCTGGAATTGACACTAACTCCTATGGCTCTAGCACGTGGCGAGCAACTAAAGCAACTACCTATCAACCTGAAACTCAGACTAAGTAGTGGCCCCACTCAGTCATATGCAAGCCATACCACAAAGGTAAGTACTCTCGTCAATCCCAAGTTAACGTGGACAAACAATAGTTTATGATCTCTCAATGATTTAACCCATTATAGCCAGCTTGCCTAAGGCATAGGTCAGACCACATGAACTTACAGAACAACTCAATTTAGCAATGCCTAGAGTCAGAATACCTAAACTTAGAGAGCGTTCTGACTTGACCAAATATACACAAACGGAGGGCACAACTACTTTTCTCTTCTTTGGGCACATGACTAGACCACTCAAGTCGCCCTGGACTATTTAAAATATCCAAGTTGTATATACTTATCTTCACCTTTGTCTTTTCAGGCTGCATATGACTGAACTAACTTGAGTTCAGCCTGCCCCAGCTTACCACCAATTTTATTCTTAGTTATAATTTCTTCAAGTTGTGATACGGCTATAGTCAGACCACCTAAACTTATAGATCAATCTGATTAGCTCGTTCTTAAATAGAATAGTAATAAAGTATAGCCAAGTTATAATGAGTGGGTTCCAGCATGTGCGAGGCTTTGAGCCAGACCCCCTGAACTTACAGAAGGGTCCAACTCTCTGCCAGATTCGTTTCTATCTGAGCCATTATGTGTGTGGCATCGAGTCAGACCCCTGAACTTACAGAAGGGTCTTGCCAAGATTATTTCTTCAGAATAAAGAGCAGGAAGAGACTGAGCCAACTGAACTTACAGAACAGCTAAGTCTCCTTGTTCAGAAACCAAAGAAACAAGTAAAATCCCAATGAAAACAAAGCAACCCAAGGCACCAAAACTTATTGAGCGCCCTAAGTCCCTGAAAATCAATCACAATCAAACTCCTCACATGCCAGAGCAGTCAGGCCACCTGAACTTACAGAACAGCCTGACCCTCCATGCAAAAACCATAGCAATGGGTCTCCCTAAACTTATGGGGACATCCGAGGCTCCAGAGCAATCAGACCCCCTAAACTTATAGAAGGGTCTAACTTCTCCATGCATAACCAAAGTAAAACAAAGCACTGGTGTTCCCCAAACTTATGAGGACTCCCCAGCCTTAATGACCCGGTCAATCATCATACAAAACAAAACCCTATCGTGCCTTTCCCCCAGATGCAGTTCCTTCTAACAGTCTGAGTTCACATAGTCAGCAAAAACGAAAACTGAAACTTCACAACATTCCTTTATTTAGCCTGATTCAGTGTCCTGAAAGTCAAACCAAGAAAATAAAATAGGGCTGAACACCATATGCGCAGCCAGAGATGCAATGAGAAATACAAATAGGGGTTATAATTAGGGTTTATAGAAGGAAAGGAAATGGTTACCTGTCGGTTCCCTGCCTCCAGAACTCCTCCTGAGTTTCGGCAGAGCTCCCCACAGAGTCTTGCTGCGGTCCTACGGGTTGCAATCCCGCCTGCCGCCTTCCTCTCGTAACAGGATTAAACATAGAATAAGAAGGGCAGAAGAAGACAAGTTTGAGACTCGCAGATCCTTTTTGCCAATAGGGATGTCTGGGAATTTAATTGTTAGCTGTTGTTTCCTGATTTCTAATAGTTCCGAAGACGAAAAAATGCATTGCTCAAAATCAGGGTTGTTGAGCCTCTGGAGTGCAAGGTATCTCACAAGGTTGATGCATGTAAATACCGGGTTGTTAGGTGTTTTGTTAGCACCAGAGATGTAGAAGTTTTTAGTTAGGAAGGCAACTTCGTGTTTGATAGCATGATCATTAAGGCTTACTACTTTATGTGTGGTTATATTTTCGAGACTTCGGCTGATTATTTTGTCGAAGTCTGCTTTTGCCAGTTCTTCTTGGGAAAAGGTTAGAGGCGAACCGTTTTTTTGAAGGGTCATCATGACTTGTGTCCAAACTAGTTCTGATGCAAAGACGATATCTTTGGTGTTAAGCGATGTGGGTGGGATGTGATTTAATCCGTTTTTTATAAGGCCACGAAGATTGGTGTTGCTTACAATATTGAGGTCTAGTGTGATGACGTACGGTTGTTCTTCTTCGGGAAGAATGCCAACCGGGAGTACATTGGTAAACAACCCATATCTGGGTTGCTGACAAAAACATCTCTCAGGGATTTGCTCAATCCAAGTTGGCAGTTTGAAGTCCCGAAACACTGCAGCTGGCTTATATAAAGTTTTCGCTATGTGGTCGTTGTATGTYCATGAAAAGGTGAATTTTTCCAGGATATGAAGGGCTTCCGGGTTATGTTTAAGTAGTATATTTTTAAAGATATTTTTGAATTGTATTCGGTCCATTAATCGGTTCGTATAGTGGTAGGAGATGATCTGTTTGTCTGTTTCTTTCTTTGATCTCCATCCAAGTCTTCCGTCCTCCATTGTCTGAAGCCTCCGATCCTGCACATTTGAGAAACGAGTGGTCGTTTGCACTAGGTTCTAGAACGAGCATAGGCCTGAGATTAATGAAACATGACTCTGAGAACTAGGTTATCGAATGTGCACAAGTCTATGGTTCAAAATAGTAGTTGTAGAATGAGCACGCCCTGAGATCTACGTTGTTACCCTGAGTTCGGTAGAGCATAAGTACAGGTCTCTGCTACTTTGTGGTGGGTTTTTTCAGTGGGTTATGAACCTTTATTTCAGGTGTAGTCTGAAAGTGTTCTTTTAGCATTATTACAATTTTCAGACATAAGTTGATAGATTCAGTCTTATTTAAGTATAAAAGAATGTGATCAAAGGGTGTATTCTTCAGTATTTAAGTGTCACAGTAGATACTGCGGTTTATCCGAGGGTGCGTTTCGAGGGATAATTTTTGATAGGTTTACAGAGATTCAACTCGTAGCGTATTTTATCTATAGCCGAGTGTGCCCTTGTATCTTTAATGCATTGTGGTGATGCAAAGAAACAGAAGGTGTGCACTTACGGGAATAGTACATTGGCAGTGACATATCATAAGTGGCGCATCCAATAGGATTTGAAAAAGCAAGAAAAAAAACATTTCTAGTCAAAGTTGATGCCCCACAGGGGTTCTTATGTAGCAGAAGAGACGCTTATGCGATCAACAATCATCAGCTAATATGAGGACCCATATATATTTATTAGCAGGGGGTTTGTTCAACAGATAAGTAAACCATCAGCCCTGCGGTACTAGTCAGTAAAAAAGTTGGAGGTCGGGGACCCCAGCAGTTTGATTCAGAATTATTCTGCTAAACTGATCGAGTTTAGCCTATCTTATTGGTAGCTGCCTATTAACTAAGGTATAGAGCTTTAAAACAAATCAATCAGGGATAACAAAAGACCAAAGAAAGTTAGCGAAAATTCTATCTTAGCATTTAGAGGAGCTGGGTAATCCTAGAGTCTGAGTAAAGTCTTCTGTAGATCAAGGACCTGGCTTTCTAAGAAATTAGCAACTTATCCTGGCAAGTTTTGTTCTGGCTACTGTTATGGAGAAGAAAAAAACTCGTGCAACAACCTTCGCAGCACATCGTCTAAAGTGGGTAAGAAAGTTCGTGCTACTACCTTCGTAGCACATTATCTATAGTGAGCTAGTAGCGCACTCAGTATTGCCAATATTAAGCAATGTATCAAGCAGGTCCAGCTGGTTCTGTAGCCACTTAACCCCTAGTAATRTTGGCAAAACTGCAGTGATAGTTTGGGCTAAGTCTTCTGCAAACTCGTTTCCAGGACTCCTCAGATGACTGCGACTCAGCYAAGCCGGTTGTGTTTTCGCTACTRKTGTGGAGCAGRGAGGATTCAWMGCTGCTAGCTCCATTGTTCATTCTGAGCACATCAATGGCKGATACTGGACGCATCGGGGTGTTGGGTGAAGGTGAGCTGATCGTGATCGGGGGTTGCCTCTTTTCTTCATTATTGACGTCACTGCTGCTAATCTGGATTACATCTCGGTTCTCAGCAATCTCCTGTCCGGCGGAGGGGAGCACTGTAGTTGCACCTGGAAGAGTCCATTGTTGCATGATCTGTTCCGCATGCGGCGCCCATACTTGGTTGCCTTCCGATTGTTCAGGACGGCTGGTGTGTAGTCTGTTGCTGGTTGCGCATGCCTGCTCTAGCGCATGCTTCTGCTGTTGTGCCAGTACTAACGTTTGTCGTTGCTGTTATGCCATGAGTACGTCCTGGATGACTAGTTGTCGCCCATCATATTGCGCAGCCTTCCTCCTTGTTTGTCTTCTTGTCTGCACCCCTTCTTGAATTACCGTTAGTCTTTGAGTTTTCCTGCCTCTTCTAGTCTTGGCTCTTTTGGGCTCAGGAAGTGGATTCATTGCAATGCTCAGCAGTTGCTCGCGCTTGCGCACCAGCCTTTCTGCTTCGGTAAGAGAGGGGTCTACTGTTGCTTTGTGGGGAGTGCTGTTGTGGTTGAAGACATTGCGGTTTGCTTGTGCCGAGTGCAGCGCGGAGGTATAAATTTTTATGGCGGCGTTGGTGACGGTCAGTGGGTGCCGAGTTCCCAGTTGTGCAGCGGTGGTGGCAAAGGCATTGCTTGTGAGTTTAGCAGTTGCAAAGCCATAGACTCTTGTTCTATCGGCGTTGTTAACATGCGGAAACTGAGGTACGGGCGCAATTGCGGTTCAGACTTGGCGTGCTGCTGGTATGAGGGGTTTGTGCGGCGTGTGCTGTGGCAGTAGTTGGAGTGCTGCGGTTTGCAGCTGACATGGTTGTGGTTGTGAGTGGTTGCGGTGTTCTGTTGGGTTCGTGCTGTTGGGTGGTGGGTGTTGTGGAGGTGTGGATCTGAGCAGTGGCAGTTGCGGGAGTGTGTGTGGCCTGAGAAGGTGCGATGATATTTGGTTGTGTAGAGGTTGGAGCGGTGTTGCAGGGTTCAGCAGTTGGAGTGCCAGAGTGTGCATGTTGTAGCGGTGTGTTCGTGGCAGATGGAGTTGTGGGAGTGAGTGCAGATATCAGTACAGAGGCAGAGCCCAGTCTCATTTGTCGGCACCTTCTGAGTGAGTTCCCTTCGAAGTCGGGGCGGCTGTGCCTGTTCGCTGGTTGCGCCATGAGCCCTTCAGCACCTGGCAGAATGGCAGCGGTGAATTTGTAGACGAAAGGTACATTTCTGAAATCTTCGTAGTTGAGGATTTCTTCAGCAGTGATGGTTCTGTTCTGGGTGATCAAGTGGACGATCTTGATCATGTATTCCCGCATAAATATGAAGGAGATTTGCGCCATGATAGGCTTCCTCCATGAGGTCTGCAGGAGAGCTTGGAATTCGAGCATCCGAATCTTGTCAGACGGTGCGCGTGGATCAACCTTGTCCAGGTTGCCGATGACATACCAGATCATGTGGTCGAACCATGTGAAGTTACCATCCAGCTGAGGCAGGTACACTTCAGGTAAGGTCTTCCGGTGTTCCAAAGCTTCTTGAGTTCGGACAAATCCGCAGGGAACTTTGGGATGCCTTTCAGATGGAGCAGAGGTTTTTTTGGGCACCTTCCCTTCTCGAGGCTTGCGATGGGAGGGAAGTCAGCATCTAATCCACCTCTTGTAGGAGGGAAATGGATGGTGTCATTCCTTGTCGTCGTACGACAGCTGTCTATATCTGCTTCAGTAAGTCCTGCTAGAGCCATGTAAGCCTCCACGCTGATAGGTGCTGCATAATTGAAGGTGTCAAGTTTCCACAGGCGGTTATGCACTCGTTGTACCGCTTTCTAAGTCAAAAGGCAGTTATGCACTCGTTGTACCGCTTTCTAAGTCCAGGAGCTGGATGCTAGCGGCAGGAAGTGACTGTTCTTGCCGAACTTGTGCCCAACATTTCCAGTGATCGGAGTGATCTCTGTGTGCGCGTTGTTTCTACGTCCCGCCTCTTTCTTCTTGAGGTAATCTAGCTCGACCTGGGAAAGGGATATGCGGTTAATGTATGCGTTGGTGAAAGTTTCGTTCCTTTCTGCGATAGAGATCTGTCCAGCAGAGTCGAGGTGTGAAGCATTGTAGTCGTGCAGCTCGAGGATGGTCTTCTCTGCCTTGGCAATGATGAGGTTCAGCTCTCTATTTTCGATTGCTGACTTTCTGCAGACTTCAACGATATTGCTAGCAAACTCTCGGATTTTGYTCTCTAATTCTTYCGGCTTGTTCTGCATGATGGCCACAARGGAAGCCCAGTCACTGAACGAAAGATTCTCGATCAGGAATGGAGTCTGTCCCACCGTGGCTTCATAGACTTGCAGGAGGACATCTGCGGGGATAGCAAGCATGGYTATCTGGCAGTGCACATTAGGCGGGTGCAGAGCTGCAAATGGCCTTATCGKTGATGCGAGTTTCGGGTGCCAACCCATGCGGATACTGTCTTCATCCTGCACATGTTTTCGTTACGATGTGGATGTTAGCCAGGTGAAGCGAAAGTTTGTGGGGCTGGCTGTCAGTTATGACATGTATATTRTATTTAATATTATTTGYTATTTTTCCATGAGTGGTTTATATAATTAGTGATGTCTTAGAAGCGTGCAGTGAGAGGTGAGTTTTATCATTGAGAGTGTTAATTGTTTTGATACTTGTGTAGCAYCGTAGTACTGTGCTCAATCAGATCTGCAGGGGGAGAGGGGTCGTTTCTATTTGTCCCTCCAATCGTGTAATTTCTGTGAACCGGAGTGGGTCGTGTTTTTTGAAAAACTACTAATAAGTGTGTTTTTTATCAATTTAATTTTTTAATTTTTATTATTTTTTATATTTTTTATTTTTTTAGTTAAAAAAGCAATTGATAGATAGATATATATATATACATATATCTAATATTAATTTTTCTATTTTTTAATTTTAATTTTTAGTTTTTAATTTTTTTAATTTGGTTTTCATATCGTTAGTCATTTGCGGACATGACAACTGGGGTCCTATTGTGCAGGAGTTGGAATTGGATTTTCAAGAAATGTTAGTTGGGGGTCAGTTAAGGGGAGTAAGGGTGTTTTTTGCAGAAAAGATTTATGACATATTTTTTCGTACATGGTTCTAGAAGTAAGCTTTGCTTTAGTATGAGTGCGTATGTTGAGTGTTAGTTATTTGGCTCAATGGGTGGTACAGGTTCAGATGCGGGAAAATATTATTATTTTATCAGGGTCTGATCTGTTCCAGGTTCGGTTAGTTTTGTTTTTTAATAGCGTAACGTTGCTTATTCTAGTAATGTGTTGGGGGTGTATTGGGTAACCATTTCCGTATGTGCAGATTTTTAGAGGTGTGCGGAGGCTTGGGTTGTCATTGCTTGTCGTGAGTAGGCGAGGGTAGTGAGAGTATAAATATAGAGCGTAGGTATGCATTTTATTGTCAATATCAGTGTCATCTGTCTGTCGATTTGTGTTAGCGCAGTATTGTACAGAATGTGTATGGCGTTGTGTACTTGTGGCGAGTCCGGGAATGCTTGATGAGGGTTGTATAGCGATCAGCAGGGACTAATCATTCTGTATCGAGTTTGGGTGAGACAAGTCTGATCGTGATCGGAGGTGAGGAAGTCCAAGTACTTAGGAGGCTATTTCCATAGAGAAGAAGAGGGCGGCAGACAGCAATCCAATCATTGGAAGTACGTGACGCGTAGTGAGCTCGGGACTTAGCGTTTTTTACGGCAAACATGTAGACATGTTTCGCCCAGTTATGGATATCTTTACTACATGCGTGGGCGAGGTTTTTGGGAAGACAGTTGAGGTTCAGGAACTTCGCCACTGTCGAGGCGATGGTGGTGATAGGGATTTTGGGTATAGCCAGCGGGTGGGAGGCAGCTCCGTTCGCCACTACCATGTTACTGCGGATGGGCGATTGGTTTTGAAGTTGTGTGCAGGCCTGGGTTACTGTGATGGCTTACTTTGTGAAGTGACCGTTTTCGTGACTAAGGCATCAACGGATATCCCAAATGGGGTTCCTACCAATGGTGTAGATGTAGTGGCAGGGATGGTGGGGTTACTGACGAGCGATTTGCTACAGGAGCATGCAGACAATCGGATAGATTTTGTTGAATGGGAGGCTATATTGGAAGCACCGTTAGTCGCGYGCAAATCTATGTCAGGTGTYTTGGAAATCTCGGATAGCTACRATTGGTAATGGCGTTATACGTTTTYCGTGGTGTGSTATCYGTCCCGGGTTGCGTGTATGTCAATGAGCCGTAGTAAGTGTTGCGAGCGATCCGGAGAGAACCTGTTTTGGTGGTATTAGCAGGTCGTTTTTTKGGGRGGGGKGTTGATTTTGTCGCYCGAATCCTGTGTGGAGGTTACATATGCTTTGATGCTTATKCAGYGTGTTACTTAGCAGAGCGTCTGGTGGTTACCGGATCGTAGTTTTACACGTCATATCTGAAAAGAAGGTGAACATGTTATGATCTGTGATAATCTGACGTTTGGAGAAGAGACTAAAAGTTGTTCATGGCTATAAATGATGGGTAACGTTTCGTTGTCAGTTGCTGACAAACTATTGTGGTCTGGTAAATTCTATATGATGGTTTGTTCGAAAGAATATATGTAACCTTCTTTTCTATTTGTCATGTTGCAAGGGGGCAAGGTTGGGTTACGTTGGTATTAGTTGGAATCTTTTGGAACTAYTTTTTGGGGAATCGTGTATGTGCATGCTTTTCCCAGCGAATCTACTCATTTGTAATTTGTATTTTTTTCAATATTCCATTTCTTTGAAAAGGGAATCATTATTATTGTTGGGAGTCYAGCATTTTACAAAATTATTCAGTATGTTTTGTTTTTTGTTTTTTGCGCAGCACAAGTGGTTCGGTGACGTATGCTCGAACTTGTGCAGATTAGCAATAGTGCGTGGGAGTGTTTTTTATGGGGGGTTGGTATGCATGTGCTTCTCTAGAGCTAGATAGATTATGACTGCTATTCTTGCATAGTTATTAATTAAGAACATTGCCTGAGTATTTACTTGTAGTACTGGTGGCGTAGACTATTGAATTTCGTGTATTTTTTAATTTTTTAAAAACTAAAAAATAATTCACAAGTTATTCTGGTAATAGCATCTGGGAATAGTTTAGGGGTTTGTCCCGATATTTAGTAGGATGTACGTCCTTGTAGGATTGTAAGAGTAGTCGTATTAAGAAAAAAACGGGAAGAGCAGGACGAAGATAGGAGGTAGGAGAAGGAGAGGTGATATGGGGTGGGAGGATGGTGGTGGTATGAAGACAGTATGTACGGTTTTCCTTTATTACCTAGGTATCGAGAAATTGTAAAAAGATTTTTTGTGTAACTAAATGTTAATTTTTGACATATACCTTCAATGGATTGATTTCGTGGGACCTCGTGTATCATGCTTTCGGAAACTGCCGGGTATTTTTTGTTAGTGTGGGTATGGAGGTCTATTCAAAAAGATGTTATATCTATGCGGATGAGAGGGCCCTTAGTTTCTTTAGTCTGTGTCGGGATTCGTGTGCGTTAGATGGATTAAGCATTCCTTATATATAGGTTTTTATTTTTCAAAAAAAAAAAAAAAAAAATTGGTTTCTTATTTTTTATTTTTTGTTTTATTTTTTATTTTTTTATTATTTATTTATTTATTTATTTATTTATTTATTTATTATTTACTTGATTTTTTAATTACTATATGCATACGTATCGTGAAAATATTGTTTAATCGTCTTGTAATAGTAAGTGATTTTCAGGAATTATAATACGTTCGAGAGCTTTAGTTAACCCACCGTGTCTTGGTGTATAACATATCGTTAGACTGGATAAGGGATTATATACATTATGGTAATATCATTGGATTGTGTATAGGATACCATCGTAATGGTAGGCGCATGGTAGTTTATATATGAATTGTAAAAGTTATTATACACTTACTTAGATGTATACTCGCGCCTAATATCTGAAATTTTAGCGACTTGGGGAGTACGAACCTAACATTTTTCAAAAAACAATTTTGGATCCGCGAGTATCGGATCAGGAGGAAGGAGCATATTTATAAGAAAAGTTAATTAAAGTCATCTCTGATGTGTCACATGCAAGAATCTAAAGTGTTCTGATGATATTATTTCCCCTCCTGGTTTTAAGAAGCTATAAGGATCTATCCAATATGTGTTATCATTGAAAGGCATTACACAATTGACTTGTATCCTATAGAAGGCAGTGGGGTCTAATGGTCTGATAACCGGATTTAGGTATGATTGCGGGTGAGAGCTTCATTAGCAAGATTAAGTAAGGGATTTATATCTTATTGTGTACAATTTTTATTGCGAACCAAGTACGAATATGACCATTCCGCCATATTGCGGAAGTACCATTAACTAGTCCTGTACCGGGATTTTAATACGTATAAGAGCTATTTTGCTATCCTATCGTATCTTGGTGCGTACAACATCATTAGTCTRGATGACGAAGTAATRGGGTTATATTGCGTACATGATATCAACTCAATTGTAGGCAGGTGCCTGCTTATATATGAATGGTAGSATATAARGACTCGGGGAGTATKAACYTAACTCTTTCTCAGTTAAAACATTGMAGAACCASCCATTTCCTTAGGTGYCGCATGCAAAGGTCTGAATTGCTCTGATGTTATTCTTCCCGCTCCTGGTTTTATCAAGCCATACTTAACATCGAAAAAGTATTGCRAACAGAGTTTTATCCGACAAACGGTAACGCGTTTCCTGGGGTGTCATATGCAAAGATTTTTAATGCTCAGGTGCTATACTTCTGCTCCTGGTATTAACGAACCATAAACATTTATCCTTTATGCGTCAGCATCATCGTGCTGATGACCAGATTTTTGTAAGATTCCGGGTGGGAGCTTTATCAGCAGCATTTAAAGTATCAGAATCATATTGTGGACAATTCTTATAGTGAAACACTTACGAACATTCTAGAGTTGTAACCGTGTTAGATATAACGGGGTTATAAACATAGTAGAAATATTATTAGATTGAATTCAGGACTTTGTCTTATTGRGAGGTAGACGCCTGTGTTTCAATGAGCGGTATGCTCGTAGCGGTAAAATCATTCGCTWGTAAATGCATAAAAAACAAGCGTTTTTTTTCTGTTTGTTAGATCTGAAGGACGCAGTGTTACAGGCATATCCTCAGGGGGTTGAGTTATCTATTTTAAGTTTTTTTTGAAAAAAAATGTCAMCAACCGAATGGTAGGTTGGCCTGACGATAAGCTTCTTCTTCCTGGTTTAATCAAGTTATAATAAATCATCCAAACRAAAAGGTATATGACAAGAAACAAGGGGGATCAAGTAGAAGGAGAAAYCGTTTCGCCTTTAAGKGTTTCTTGAGTTAATATTATAGCGTAGTGGCATCTTAACAATTATGAACAGGTACAAGGGTATGGTAATTACGAGCGAGATATAGCGTATTGCATAGGCTATATTTGTCAATATTTAACATCCCATTGCATTACGCATTCAGGCGATCAAGAAGTATTTGGTATATAGCGGGGTCCGTTGGTRACTCAAAAAAATGGAGCRTTGTGTAYAATGAGATGTACGTAGGGGGGTGCGCATTAAAAAGGRAGATCGGTCTCAAACCRTATATCAATGGTCTTAAGGTGAAGGAAGCTTGTTTGCAGATCRGTGCGAGGTTTTACGTATAGATGTGGCAGAGGACAATACTTAAAAAATGTTGTTTTGCAAAGTGCACAAAGTAAGGATATATAGGYGTGGGGTGGTAATCGATGATGGGGACAAGGGCTAGGGGGTGGGTAGAGGGTGCGAGGGAGTGAGGTGGGGAGATGGGGGGTGGGTATAGTGAGGATGGAAGGTAGTGAGTAGGGGTGGTAGATGCGTTAGAGATTGGGTACCATTAGTTTAGTGTTTAACTGTGGCGTGTATGAGCATGTTAGTTCGGACGATCGGCATAGTCTAACGTGGTGGGGATTCAACCCTAGCCATAGCAACAGGATCAACGATCCGGGAGAGTGTGGGGGGGGGTTTGTGTATTAACACAGCTATCCTCAAAAAAATGTTTTGGGGACATTTAGACAAAAGCCTTATAATCTGTGTTAGCCACATAAACACATACACAGCGTATACACATAACAAAAAGTAGGAGCAATTAGAGTTAGCATGTTAGGAGGTGTTAGGAGAGGGTCAGAAGACCCAACCATAGGTGGGGGTGCACGCCCTTAAGTGCACTTTTCGCCGCCTAGAACCCATAGCAGCTCATTTGTAGGGTTAAAATTGGTAAAGGCTCCTGTTAGCGTTCGGGGAGGGGGGTGGGGGGTAAGTAAGTCGGGCGTCATAGGTTTCAAGGTGGTACCGAGTTACAGTTTAGCGAGTTCGTACCTGAGTTGTCATGGCTGGTGTTGCAGGGGAGTCAACCGCCGCCATAGTACGAGGATCGTAGCGCAGCGTGGTGTCAGCGGGCTTACGCAGTAAGCAGATTGCTCAAGACACCGTAGCGCGCCAGACTGCTTCCTTGAACCAGTATCAGTACGTGAGCAGATCTGCTCRAGTAGGGGAGATGSGGATGAAAAGGCTTTGCACGCGGCATGAAACAGCAGGCTAGCGTTGGTGTGGTATGGCGAGTAGGACGGAGTATATGTAAGGAAGTAGYGTGCGCCATCTAGAGTGTGGCCAATGGTRACTAAGTGCAAGCCATAGGAGTTTTGCGTGATTGGTCATTTTGTGGGGTATGATTAAGGGGTAATCATGTGGGTAGCGAAGATCGTAGGGTGCGTGTTGTATCTGCATTTTTGGTGAACAGGGTGGGGGAGGGTGTACGCTAGTGTCGAGATTGCAGGGAGCGGTAACGGGTCGGCAGGTCARGAAGGGAGAATTTTTCATACATATTTTGAAGGCGGGGTTGGAGTGGACCATATGCGTTATGTGGGCAAACGTGGGTGGGCAGAGGCAAGTTGGCGACGCTTTTTTGTTTATTGTCTTGTAGCTTTTTGTTTTTTATGCGTCAGACGGGCTATGGTGGTAGTGTGCTGCKCTGTACGTTTGTTTCGTAGTGACGCCTCGAGGTGGTATGTCTCCTGGTGGTATGTTTTTACGGGTGTMGTTGACCTGAGGTGCGAACGTATAGATCGAGTTCTGAGAGGGGGGGAGGAGGGAGCAAGGAGCTTGCTGGGGGTAGCCCTGTAGGAGATTCGGATAGGTGGCARGTAGYTGTGTAGTGGATAGCCTTGCTTTGTAGGGGGGATATGRGGTATACAGCAACTGCGCTTTGCGCTRGTGTAGTTGTTGCTGGGAACTAATTAGGGGTAGGGTGCATGTTGTCTCGTAGCGTATTGCAGAAGGTCATTTTTTCGTTGTAGTTGGATGGTGTGCGACTATGTCCGTTCTCGTTTTTCGTCGTATCTACTCTTCCTTCCTCGTGCGCCTGTTTGTACTCTTGCGTGTCAGTTGTGTCGTTTCGGATGGTGCATTGGTGGTCGTGACCCATGAGAAGAAACGGGTTTTGCTTTTGTTTTATTTGTCAGTCTTCCATTCGCTCTTTATTTTTATGTTGTTACTTTTAGTTCCATATTTCTATCAAGCAAGTAGCCGGTGACCCATAACTGGTATGCCTAGCCTTGTTATGTGGTACACATACCAAAGTTTTGTCAAGTTTGCAACAAGGGCGTGCACTAGGCTATCGGTGGGTTGGTACCGGGGCTGTAGGCAAACCTTTGAAGTTTCCTTCGTTTTATTGGTTGGATAGGTATCTATCTTTATAATTTTATACAATTCTTTATTTTATTTAATTTAATCTTATTTTATTTTTGTTTTATTTTATTTTGTTTTATTTATTTAGTTTATTCATTTTATTTATTTTATTTTTTATTTTATCTTTTTATTTTTTTATTTATTTTATTTTATTTTTTATTTATTTATTTTATTTTACTCTATTTATTTTATTTTTGTTAATTTACTTATTTATTTATTAACTTCTTTTATTAATTTTTTTTATTATTTATTTACTAGTTTACTTTATTTTTATTTTTTATAAAAAAAATTAATTTCATTTTTTTAATTTTATTTACTTTATTATTTTTTTATATATGTATATTTTTTAAATTTATTTCATTATATCTTATTTATTTTATTCATTTTATTATTGTTTTTTTTACTTATTTATTTCCTTTTATTAAAAAAAAAAGGTTTTTATTATTAATATTTGTCTATTTATTTATTTATTATTTTATTATTTAT
Organism: Chara braunii; assembly: GCA_003427395.1. Classification (NCBI taxonomy): domain Eukaryota; kingdom Viridiplantae; phylum Streptophyta; class Charophyceae; order Charales; family Characeae; genus Chara; species Chara braunii. The sequence continues at coordinate 346,146 of BFEA01000898.1, read as the reverse complement.
TTACTGAATTACTTTCTTAATTTCTTTTAATTTTATTAAGAAATGGATATGTGTGTGTGTGTGTGTGTGTGTGTGTGTGTGTG
>BFEA01000898.1:278175-293846 GCA_003427395.1 Chara braunii | reverse complement strand
GTGTCTGATTCGGTGGGGGTGGGAGGGGCGACCCATCCCCCACCAATCAATCAATCAATCAAAAAAAAAAAGAAAAAAAATCCTATCTGTTTTGAGTCTGGTTTTGTTTTTGATTTTTTTAAAATAATTTTAATGCCCAAAAAATAAAAATAAAAATATGGGGATGTGGAGAGCAAAAAAATCTATACCCCCATTTTTAATTTTTTTTTTTTCACTTATGTTTTACCTGCAAAAACAAAAATCCGCGGGCCGAGTTGTACCACGTTCAACTCGGTTTAACGGGGAGTTGCAACGGGAGTTGAACCGTTCAACTCAAAACCCCTGTTGAATCCGATTTCGGACACATAGTTCGGAGGGCAGCGAAACGGAAAAGAGTGGGTAATGAGGGCCTCGGGTATATGCTTGGTTCCGTTTTCTTGCAAACGCTGAACATAAGTAACCGATTGACGCCTTGCTATTGCTTGGTCGGACTGAGCGTTCCTTATGGTTATCTCTCTGCTCACATCACGGTCACCCTGAGCCTCCTTGGTGATCGCGGACAAGAGGGGACGCGTGGTGCACATGGAGAAGCCGGATGAACAAGAGTGTCCTGCTTTGCTGTTGATGTCAGCGTTTTCCTAGGAGTACTCAGCTAGAGTCTGATCTAGTTGGGGAACTGTTGTCGGGCGGCTGTCTATCAGCCGAAGTTTTTTTTTCTTGAAAAGAAAAACATTTTTTCTTCTTTGTGCTATTTTTTTGCTTGGTTTTGACGTATGTGTGCATGTGGGTATGGTGTTCTCGGATGTCTTCGAGCATCCGGATCTTCGTTCTAACCCTTTGGTTGGCTGGAGTGACGATCGGAACCATGTCGCAAACGGGGCTCGGGCAGACCCGGAAGATTGAAGTTTTCAGTGGCAAAATCTAAAAGTGTGGGGCGGGCGACGTGCTTCAGAATGGGTCTTGATCAGGTCAAAACGGGCGGCGAATGAAGGTCCGGGGCCTCGGTTCCAAATGACCATCGGACCGCTGCGGGTGTGCGTGACGGGGTCTGCTAGTACCTAGTATGGTCTGCGGTACCGGGAGATTGGGTGAACCACCGTGACGGCCGACGCACTTCAGATACTGCGTCCGCATGAGGGAAGGGAGGGGCACCTACAACAAGGAGCGTCTGGCGTTGTTACTACGGGGGAGGGGAAGATACGTAAGGAAAAGACGAGATAAATGATCGCTGCGGGCTTGACGAAAATAGGCCAAGGAGTCTGCTTGAACCTGGGTATGGGGGTTGGGGGTCTTGCAGCCACCCCCCACGACTTGATAACTGCCGCGCGGTGCGAAGCACAGCCTGCTCGCGGTTTGCTGTGACTGAGGGGACTCAATGGGCGTGGACGGCAGCTCCAGCCAGCAGTCAAGATGGATATTTTCTCTGACGGTAGAACGACCACCGGTATGATGCTTGCCAGTGGAAAAAAAAGGGGGGGATGCCCACTAACAATTATGATGGGGCTGGTCGGGGACAATGATACGAGGATAATCAAAACGACCGCTTGGTCAGCTCGACAGAGGGAGAAGTTGTGGACTAAGTAGCCAGGATTTGGGAGGGTGCCCGACTAGAGCCCCTGGCGGTTCAAGAAGGCCGCTCTAGCTAGTCAGGTAACCTGGGTAGATGGTGCGCCCCTTCTTCAAGGAACGAACTGGGGAAGTGTGAAACGACCGAGAAAGGGAAGACGAAGAGGCCGGGTGCGGCGAGATCTTGGACAACGCTAGGATTCGTAGGCCAAGTGAAGCAGGAGGATGGCTGGAGCCGGTGCAGAAAATGAGTGAAGTCAGAGAAAGCACTCAAGGAAAGGGGGAGAGGCAAACTGGGCAGGTGCACCAAGATCGAGAAGTGTAACAAATTCTTGAGCAAAGCGAGATGGGTGGGGCGGGGCAAACCGACGAGGCTGATTTAAAAATTTCTTAGTAACTGTCGAGGAAATCGGTTGCGTTGGGGACAACGAAACGACGAAAGGAGAAGGGGAATCGTGCACGATCTGAAGAAGTCCGGGCGAAAGAGCGAAGGGGAGAGGAGCCGAAGGAAGGATTGAATGAAGAGTGACCTCGCGAATTTGCAAGGAAGGGGGGAAGCGCACTCCAGACTTCTTGACGACGAGTAGTAAAGCCGGCTGCAAGGAACGACTAAAGAATAGCATTAGAGAGAAAGTCGGATGCGGGTCCACGCGCTCAAGCCGCCCTGATCCGGAGGGCAAACTGAGAGGGGAGATCCTATTGGAGACTCTCTTGAAAGGAGGATCAAGAGCTAAGAGCGGGAACGGGAGAAGGGAGTAAAGGGAGGTGAAAGTGAGGGCGGGAAAAGGGAAAATTTGGCAAAAACTTTGGTTTCGCGGGCTTCGAGGGGGGGACTGGGGCTTCGGGAGAGTAAAGAGAAGAGTATAAAGGAAAGGAGGAAAGACAGAAAGGGTTTTTTTTTTTTTGAAACGCACGAGTCGGAGCGCTCGAGAGATTGAAGCGCACGAGTTCCAGCGCACGGGATCGCAGGCCGGAGGTGCTAGCGCAAGGGGGAGAGGCCGCCGCTCGAGGGTGAGAGAGGGAGGGAGAGAAGAGGAGAGAGGGAGAGAGTCGACGAGAGCTTGCAGCACAGAAGAAAGCTCCACAGGTACGGGAAACGCGCAGTCGAGCTCATCAAAGCGGAGAGAGGGAGAGAGAGAGAGGAAGGTAGAAAGAGAGAGGGAGAGAGAAGGGTCTGGCCGATGCGGGAGAGCAGTCGTCCAATGTCTTGCAGCAGGCTCCGCAAAAGGAAGCGCAGAAGGCCTTCACAAAAATCGCCAGCGGACGCTCGGGGCGTGAGGGACGCCCGATAAGCTCGCGAAAGGAAAAGAGAAAGGAGGGGCGGAAGGGAGATCGAGCTGGGGGCTTCTGAGAACACTAGGGGGGATCGTTTGTCAAGGTGCACGAAGGCGTCCGCTCTCAGAGAGAAAGCGCGCGCGCCCGGGTGGGGCGGGGGTGGCCGATTCTGTACTTCGCTGCGCAAGCTCACGACGGGACAACGAGGGAGACGAACTGAGCACGCGGTGTACATACGAGCGGTGAGGCAATGCAGGGGAGAGACTGAGAGCACGGGGTGTGCGCGCACGGTGGGGCAATGTGAGAGAAGGCGAGCACACGGTGTGGCAACGTAGGGGAGAGACTGAGCGCCCGGTCTGTAAGCGCACGGTGTGACAACGTGGGGGAGAGACTGAGCGCACGGGGCGACAAACTGGGCGCACGGTGTGCAAGCGCACGGTGGGGCAAGCACACGGTGGGGCAAGCGCACGGTGGGGCAATGTGAGAGAAGGCGAGCGCACGGAGTGGCAACTCGGGGGAGAGACTAGGCGCACGGTGTGTGAGCGCACGGTGTGACAACGTGGGGGGGGGGAGACTGGGCGCACTGGGCGACAGCGGGAGAGACAAACTGGGCGCACGGTGTACGAGAGCGCGGTGAGGCAACGTGGGGGAGAGACGGAGTGCGCGGTGCGACATAGTGGGGGAGGGACCTAGCCTACGGTGCGCGAGAGCGTTGCGCGGCAGCGCGGGAGAGAGAGAGACTAAGGTGGGGCCGCGAGAGAGAAAGAGAGAGAGAGGAAAGGAGGGTTAGGGAGCGGGGGCGAAATAACTCCGGATGATGTAGAGAACACGAGCATCGGAGGCGAAGCTAGTGATTCCGCATTGATCGTCTGTTAATCGGTTACGCGCCTGGCGCATGCTCAAGCTCGAGTTTGGGCAATCGCCGACTACCCATCTCGAGATTGGTTGACCCAACACTTTCGGGGTTGGTTGCTTGTCGTTCTTTTTGCTTATTGTTCGATCCTCGGGAAAAGATCTGTCACGCCTTAATTATCTTGTGTTGTTTGTACTGCAGTCGGCCCCTGGCTGAGAATGGAGGAGGACGGAGAAAGGAGGAGCGAGGGTTAAGCCGGTAGAAGCCGACAGAGAAGGGGGAGCTGACAATGGGGATGGATTGAGATAACAACTGCTTGAGTAAAATAAGAAACGAAGGAAAGAAAAAAACAAGAAAAGTCAAACGGCAGAGACTGTGGTAAACCATTACTTTCACATACTGGCATGGGCGCACGTCAATGGCGGGGGAGGATCGTGGTATTCGGATGCTCCAGTCCGTTTCTATGGAGGGAACCCTTCCCAGTACGAAAGCAAACAGGAAAGACGGAAACTAATCACCCACACTCCCCCGGGGGGAATTACTCAACAAAAACCTGATTCCCCTTTTTTTTTTAATTGAAAAGAAAAATAAAAATGAAAATGAAAATGAAAATGAAAATAAAATAAAACTAAAACCCGGCCCCAACAGGTAGAAAAAAACATATCCATCCTTTATTTTACCCAGTCGGGGATCATATCTAGTCGTGTTAGGTTCATACAAGTGGCGATGCAGGGAATCTGGGATCGAGCGTCCCATACTCCCTGCTTGACATTCCATTCGTATGTGCCTACCGAACATCCAGAATTGTCAACAATCGACGCACCAATTAAGATATCATTCAATAGAACCAATGTAGGTTTGTGCCTTCGCGGCCGGCCCGGCGATCCGTAAGGATGCAAAGCATTTATCCGCCTCTATTGGTCCAAGAGTCCCCGTTAATACGGAGATGTTACTATGTTCGCGACGATATATGTAGAAGCACACCGTTGAACAAATCCACACGTTTGTACAAAACGGATTACCAAAAGAGAGGTTCCCATATCCTCATCATAAAGTCAATCCATGATCGCGATGTCCATACATCCAAACCGTATCCAAGTCCAGGGAACGCGAGTCGACACCAAGCTCTAATGTTTGTAGTGGCCTTGGGGATGAGCAGAGGTGGAAGGAAAGGGAGGGTGATGAAAAGTGTCGTGTTCTCAGGCAAAAAAAGTCGTGAATGTGCGTGTGTCATCCTTAAACACATGCAGGAGGGGGTGGCAGACCCTGAAGCACTTTTCGTCGTTCGCCACGCGACTCATCAGAGGGGTAACCTGCACTCACAGTCATTCCGGGAAAGTGAATATGCTGGGTTTTGTGGGGGAACGTGGAGATGAAGATAAGCAAGGAGAGAAAGGCAAGCAGCGCCATGATAAATGCGAAGCAAAACGCAATAACATCCCAATGCATGTATTGTTCGAAGAGGACTGCGGCAACAAAGGAGAGGCAGGTGATGGTTCAGATGACAGGAAAGGGAGGCGGATTGGGAAGGAGGAAGAGATCAAGACTGTACTAGGGGGAAGATCAAGGCGCTGATTTCGACGGATGGCGGCATCTCCTTGAGGGGGGAGGCCGATAAGGAAGCACGATTATACCATGTTTTCATCCTCCAGCTGTGCCTTGAGGAAGTCTGGGTCCAGCGGGAAGTCCATCCGAAGCAGCGTCTTGGGCACACCACACCAAATCGAAGCAGCATCTCCGCTACTCGCGGTGAACAGGCAGATGCGCTCACCAAGGATTACTTCACCAGGCACCTCGTACTCTATCAAGACTATGTTGCTCAATCTTGTATTCAATCGTGATGGTCCCTTCCCTCCCTGTTGTCTATATATATATTATTCAGCCCGCGACCCATCAATTATTCAGCCTCCGTGTTCCATCAATCCCTCAACACAACACAACGTCGCTTGCCATATTTCGACTCGTCTGAATCTGGGTGGTCACTCTCGTACTATTCATTTAAACAGTCCCCCTTGGTTCGGATGGTGGTATCCCACGAAAAAGGTATGACAACCTCAAATTGGGTGAAGGGGGATCAAGTCCTAAAGTCGGATGGGGCAAAAGTAATAGAGTCGGATGGGGCAAAAGCAATCTTCCCCAACTTTGAGGACTCGGCGAACACCCGCTTTGGCATTCTGCAAGATGCCCTAGATGGATGTCTCTTCCTAAATTAAGGCAGGACATTGCAATAACTTAAAGAAGGAAGAAAAATTGAAGCAAGAAATAGTAAAGGCAAAGTCGAAGCGAGGTTTGAACCCGTATTGAGATCTATATTGGGACAAGTCAGGAAAGACCTGCTGGTACAGCTAGAAACGCTTGAATTCCAGCGACAAAACCAATGGGCCAGGCTAGAGTGGCTAAAAATAAGGGGTCTCAAAAGGTCAGGACCACATGACGAAGCTTACCTTTCGCTTACCTTTCGCTCCCTCCTTATCCAAGGCACCAAACCGGTGATGCACGTGAAGTGGCACGTGCGAAGACGATGATGAGAGAGAGAGAGAGAGGAGGAATGGACACACATGAAAAGCAGCAGCTGAGTGAAGGTCCAGTCTGGCTCAATGAACGAACGAACAACTGAATGAATGAATCTCCCGCCCTGGGCCTAGGCCGAAGTGATATACCGGCCTAGGTCCAGGTACGGGACAACCTGGTACCGGACCAGGGTCAGGCCGACGGCCTGAAATTGGTCTGGCCTCACTGCAGGGCCGTAGGGGTACCGCTACACGATCCTCGGACCTGTGAATGGATCAAGCGCACATCAAACACGCTATCCGCTGAAATAGCGGAAACCCAAAAGGAACGGCAAAAGAAACAATCCTAGATGCGGAGCAGGCTCCATGCAGGAAAAGGGATGCAATGCAGACCAAGCCTCAAGCCTAATCTATACAACAATGTCTGATCTGGGTCGACCCAAAAAACAGAAAGATGTCTGACCTGTGTCGGCCAAGAAAGAGAAAAATGTCTGACCTGTGTCGGCCAAGAAAGAGAAAAATGTTTGACCAATGTCGACCAAGAAAAAGAAAAATGTCTCATGAGCCATATAGGCTGGATATAAATCAACACCAGGGCCCTAACGACCAAAGAATAGCTAAGCCAATATCCTACGTCGAAAAGAATGTGGCACAATCTCACGTGCGCTGTACATAATGCACAATACCTGAACAGGAGAGAAAGGAACTCAGTCGCATGGCAGAGGTAGGAATGGGTGGGAAGGCGGCAGGTACAACTCTCAGAGTGAACTCCAAGGGGGCACCCACACAACCAGGTAAGGGTCATCAGGCTCAGAGGGAGAGTAACAGCACGACACCGGGCTCAATGAAAACCATCAAATGGGTACCGCCTGCTGAAAGGGGAAGGGCACTCACACAAGGGAGCACACATAAAGCGAGCCTGGAAGGAAAGAGGGGGCCATGCAGGCATAGACATGTGGCCAAAAACCGCGAGCAAGGAAAACGTACACTCCAGAGGAGGGAGCGCAACATAAGGTAAGGCAGAAAGGCGGCAAGCGGACACACCCACATAGACAGGGAAAATAGGGGTCATCATGCAACTGAAGGGTAAGCTCGAGGGTGGTGGATAGGTGGGAATGATGGGGACTCTGTAGCCAAACAAGTGAAGTAGTCCAATTAAAGGGTCTCCAGACTGAAGTCGAACCGAAGTAGCCTGGATGAAGTAGGAGTACCGCAAGAACCGAGTAGAAGTTCGGAACAATGCGACATGTACTCCGGTACTGAGGAGAAGCACTGAGGTCGAAAATCGAATGTAGAAGCCGAAGTAGAAGCCGAATGTGGAAGCCGAATGTAGAAGCCGAAACCGGGGGCTGCTGCATAAGTGTCCAGGAATGGTAAGAGATAGAGAGGGTAAAAGGGATATAGATCAGTCAAGATAACGAGAAGGAAGTCGATGGGTACGCTGAGGGCGAGAGGAATGAACTGCAACAACAGGCGGAAACACATCCACAGGGGAAAGAGGACTTGAGGCAGGTACCGGTGGAGCAGGAAGACCCATCGATGAAGGAGGGGGAATGTTAGTGGTCGCAGAGGTAGAAGCGTCAGTGGTAGAAGGACGAGAAGTAGGGGGGAAGGATGATGAAGGGAAAGGATGAGCACGATCGTAAGCACGCACGAAAGTCATATCATGCTTCAGGTGCTCAAGAGACTCCCAAGTAGACTCCTCGTCTGGATAACCCTTCCATCGAACAAGACACTCCAGGCGGGGAGGGTCACCATCAGTCATACGCCGGGACGCAATATCAAAGACGACAAACTCCTCGTGACCCTCAATGATGATGGGAGAGGGGCGAGGGTAAGGTCGACCGTGGAACTCAGGGGGAGACCATCTGAAGGGGCGCAAAAGAGATACATGGAACACATCATGTAAGTTAGCGCGGTACATGGAATCGAGGAGCTTCAATTTGAAGCTCACCGGACAGTCATGATTGGGTCCGACATGTGCACGAATGGTGCATTGTCCAATATATCGACGTCTGAATTTCCGAAGTGTGTCAACTTCGAGCTGGAAGTGACGTGCGTCGACAAGAACCTCGTCGCCAACTTTGAAGGGATGGTCGATGCGAGAGCGGTTAGCGCGAGTGGCCATGTGAGTCTGGGAGTGAGCAATGCTCTCGCGAGCCTTGCTAAGAAGCGCATCCATCTCCTTTACCTAGTCATCGAGGGCAGGGCATTTGGTGTCGGGATGGATCTGAGATGGACGGAGGAGGTCAGATGGAACAGGAGGATGGTATCCCAAGTCACAGTAGTAGGGAGACATGCCAGTGGCAGGTGAAATAGCATGGTTATAAGTAATCTTTGCGTGAGCAAGATGCAGATCCCAATCAGAGTCATTCTCAACAAACTTCTTGAGGATACTACCAAAAGTTTTGTTGTTGAACTCGGTCTGTCCATCTGACTGGGGGTGATAGGAGGAGGAGAGGCGGAGCTCGGAGCCATAGATCTCATGGAGTCCACGCCAGAAATGAGAAGTAAAGCGGGGATCGCGATCAGAGACGATGCTGATGGGAAGACCGTGATGGATGACAATACGGTTGAAGTATAGGGAGACAATGTCTTTGGCTAAACTAACATACTTGCAAAGGAGGAAGTGAGCATGCTTAGTCAACCGACAGACAACGACGAAGATGGCATCGTGGCCTCGTGGGGTAGAGGGACGAAGAGGGCCAATGAAGTCCATGGAGACTGACGTCCAACGCTCAGTAGGAATGGGTAAGGGCTGAAGAAGACCATAGGGGGGGTGGTTGGAAATGTTGGTCTCCTGGCAGATCATGCAGGTGCGAACGTACTCCTTAGTGAAAGGACGACGGTGCTCCCAGTAGTAATGGCGGTAGAGGCGGTCAAGTGTCTTGAAGACACCGAGATGGCCGGCGGCGCACTGGTCATGACACTCAACGACAGCCCGAACACTGAGCTGGCCAGTAGAGGGCACACGTAAGCGAGGAGTACGGTTACCTTGGCAACCAAGCCAGTATAGGAGTCCAGAGGGATCGAGCTGGAAGTTAGGGACGAACTTGCCAGCCTGTAGGTCAGCATAGATGGACTGAAACTCAGGGCACTGGGTGTATGCAAGGCGGTACTCATCTAGAAAGGCAGGGTGGATGGTCGGAGCTAAGATAGCAGATAGCTGACGATCCTCGCACTGAAGGTCGGGGCGGTGGGATAAGGCATCTGCTACACGATTGCTTTCGCCTGAAATCTTCTTGATGGTGAAATCGAACTTGGAGAGGTCACGCCACCAACGAGCCAGACGAGAAGTGAGCTTACGCTTCGTCTGGAAGGCGGCGAGGACAGAGTTGTCCGTCAAAACGATGAACGTATGACCGTGCAAATCATGACGCCACTTCTTAACAACGTAGACCAGCGCAAGGACCTCACACTTGTCGGCAGTACAGTTACGCTCAGCGGGAAGTAGCTGTCGAGATAGATAAGCAACCGGACACTCTCCATCGCGAGACTCGACTGTACCGTCATCAGCGACGTATGGAATATAAGGGGGTGGAGCACCTGGGGGGTGGGCTCGATGGGTGCAAGATGAGACGCAGTCGCTGGAGGTGGAGGAGGGAAGCGAGGAATGCGAGGGAGGTGGGACTCTGTGGAATCAGGAGAAGTAGAGGGGGTTGGGTAGATCTGGGAGAGAACAGCTCCAATAGCGAAGTCGGATGCGTCGGTGGTGACGATAAATGGACGCGAGTAGTCGGGTAAGTGTAAGACAGGAGCTGACGTGACAAGTCGCTTGAGAGAGCGGAAAGCATCCTCGTGCGCCGGGGTCCAATGAAAAGGTAGACGTCCGCGGGTCAGAGGGGTAAGCTGGGAAGAATACTGTACGTAGTTTTTAAGAAAATAACCATAGTAGTTGGTCAACTCAAGGAAAATACGCAGCGCAAGAAGAGAGGTAGGAGTGGGCCAGTCGACAATGGCCTGAATCTTCGAGTCGTCCATGTGGAGTCCGTGCTCGGAGACCTGATGCCCAGGGAAGTCGACTTTGAGCTGAGCGAAGTGGCATTTGGAGAACTTCGCATAAAACCCATGGTCGCGTAATCGCTGGAGGACAGTGCGAAGGTGGGTCTGATGCTCCTCTAAGGTACGATTGTAGACCAGGATGTCGTCGATGTAGACTAGAACCGAGTCCTCAAGAAGGTCTTGGAACATCGTGTTCATAGCCGTCTGGAAGGTGGCAGGGGCATTACGGAGACTGAAAGGCATGACGGTAAACTCGTAGTGCCCAAAACGAGAACGGAAAGCGGTCTTAGGCTGGTCCTCCTCGGGTACGCGGATCTGGTGATATCCGCTACGAAGATCGATCTTCGTGAAGAAGTGGTGGCCGGAGAGGCGGTCGAACAGATCATCCACACGGGGCATAGGATAACTGTTTCTGACCGTATATTCGTTGAGACCGCGGTAATCGAGGCAGAGGCAGAAAGTGTCGTCCTTCTTGCGATCGAAGAGGACAGGTGCACTCCATGGGGACGTACTCTGTTTGATTAAGCCCTGACAGAGTAGCTCGTCCATTTGGCGTTTAAGTTCCTGGGCTTCGGGAACCGAGAGGCGATATGAGGCGCGATGCTGAATACGGTAGTTAGGTTCGCGCATAAGAGGGATGCTGCTATAAGAGACAGTTGGAGGGAAAACATCGCGATACTCGCGAAGGAGGGCTGCAACGCGAGGCTGCAAAGTCGATAGGAGGTTGTCAAACTCCTTGGCTGCAGCGGCGTCTGAAGCAGGGGTGGAAGGAGTCGGTATGGGAATAGGTACCGATGGTGCCTCCATGGTACAAGATGCAAGAAGATGAGATGAGTTAGCAGGGGTGAAAGGGGATGAGGGGGCTGAAGGGTCAGGAGGCTTGGGGGGCTCAGGGAGTGGTGGGCCGAGCTCGACCAGCTCAGCGTCCTGATGCATAGAGTTACAGACAAGGAGATCCGTGATGTCCACAATGTAGAGTTCGGCATAAGGCTGACGAAGGATGTGGTGGAACTGAGTTGGTGTCAAGATGGCAACATTGACAGGAGAGGGGGATGTAGAGTCCGATTTGCCCAACAACGGAATACAGTATTGTTTTCCATCCTTGGTGTCGAGGACGAGGTCGTTGTGGGTCCAATCGGGGCCGGCATGAGCGAACTGATGGGAATAGGCAGTGCCAGGAACAATGTAGCGGACCCACCAGGTGTGGTGCTCCGTTAGTGACAGAGATGGAGATGGAGGAAGAAGGGGGAGCAAGATGGCACAATGCAGCTTCCCATGCAAGACTCCAACGCACGTACTCCAAAATGTGCGAGTGAGGAATGAGACTGAAAACAAACAATGGCTGGAGTATACCCCAGCGGACTGACGGGACTGGACTGGACTGGCTGGTACCAACAGAGGTACCGGCCTGGACTGGCCTACCCCGAATATAACACAGGCCTGTGAGAACAGGCCAAGGGGCTGGTCTCACAGGCCAACCCGAGGTCCGCTACACGATCCTCGGCCTGTGATGGATCGCCTAGATACAAACATGCTTCCGCCAAGAAGCGGAACTCTACCAAAGAAAAGAAAACCTGAGTAGTCTAGGATGCGGAACAAGCTCCATGCTGAGTCCATGCGATGCAACCTAGGATATAAAATGTCACAAAACAGCAATGTCACAGCTAACAGCCTAAGTGAAAGTAGAAGCTACTAACTAACATACATGTCCTAGGAAAGCAAAAGTAGTGACAACTAGATCCTAGAATGTTGGAGGCACTAGCCTCAGTCTGGTAACAACTGACTAGTGTATAAGTCCTAAGAACAGCAAAAGCAGAACARCTAAATCCTAGAAACGTYGGAGGYAGTARCCTCAGTCTGAGAGCAAYAAAGCAATCAACAAGACAACCATATGTCACATGAGAAGTGTGTCGCACACCAAAGGGTGGGATGGTCTCTGAGGATGGCGAATGCAGCCTAGGGGTCGAAAACTCCTAAGGGCATCCACACATAGTGACAGGGGAAAACACATGTCATCAGGCTCAATGAGGGTAGGGAACTGGGAGCGAACAGAACCATGACCCTAACAGATAGACCATCAGGGCGCGTAATGCTCGACTAAGGGCTGACCGCTATGGAGGGTCGACCATGCAAGGGAACAAGGGAGCCTGGTATACTCGGCGCACCTAGATGAAGTATGCGGGGCTGCCTAACTAGGGCGTGAGGGTCGGCGAAGGGTAGAAAGATGATGGGTAAGGGAATCATGCAAATGACTCCTAAAGTGAGGGAAGTCGGAGCTAGATCCGTAAGATGGGAAGCCAGGGCAACGCTACGGTCCCGATGCCTATGCGTATACCAAGGGAGAGCCCAACTCAGAGGAACCCGRCTAACGGGAGACCATCATGCGACACAAGCAGGGTACTGTACAGGGTAGAGTGGTAAGAGAGTGGCGACGTCTGAAGTAGGCAGAGCTGATCGTGATGAAGTCCATGAAGCTGCCGATGACGTCCACGATGAGAAGTCCGGAATGTCGTCGAGGAAGAGCCGCAGCGTCGACGAGCTGAAGTAGCAAAACTGATGTGGATGGAGTACTGAGAAGTCAAAGACGTGGGAAGGTAAGTCGGAGTCAATCGTCGTATCGAGCAGGACGACGACGAGTGCGCTGTGGACGCTCAGAAGCATCCGGCTGCTGCTGAAGGTCTGCCTCAGATGGAGCAGGCTCAACTTCAGCGGTCTCCTCAGCCGGAGGAGGAGGAGGAGGGTCAGTAGGCTGAGGAGGAGCAGTGAACCCAGCACGACGAGCACGGTCATAGGCACACACCAACATGCGAGCGTGCTGCAAGTGCTCGAGGGGCTCCCAGGTAGCCTCCTCATCAGGGTAACCCTTCCAACGTACGAGATACTCGACGTGGGGAGGGTTGTCGTCTGTGACTCGGCGACCAATGATGTCTGAAACGAGGAACTCCTCGTGGCCGTCCACCATGATGGGTGGAGGGCGCTCGTATGGTCGTCCAGCGAAACGCTCAGACGGTCTGCGGTAAGGACGCAATAACGAGACGTGGTAGACATCATGCACACAAGCCTGGTGTAGATGCCGTATCAGAACCGACGGCGTGGAGGATGCAGCATGGGCCAAAGAAGCGACGCCGAAACTTGCGAAGTGTGTCCGCTTCGAGCTGTAAGTGGCGGGCGTCGATAAGCACATCATCACCGACCTTGAATGGGTGATCCATCCTCGATCGGTTCGCACGTGCTGCCATGCGAGTCTGGGGAGCGGCTATGTGCTCATGTGAGGTCTTCATAATCGACGTCATGTGTGCAACCCAATCATCCAGCGCGGGACAACTCGTGTCGGGGTGCATCTGGGACGGTCGAAGGAAGTCCGCGGGAACACACGGGTGATAGTCGAGGTCGCAATAGTAAGGCGACATCCCCGTGGCTGGCGAGACGGCGTGGTTGTAGGCTATCTCCGCATGGGCAAGATGGAGATCCCACTGCTGGTCGTCACGAACAATCTTTCGGAGAATATCCCCCAGAGTCCTATTCGTGATCTCGGTCTGACCATCAGTCTGAGGATGGTAAGACGAGGAGAAGCGGAGCTGAGTGCCGTACACCTCGTGGAGCCGTCGCCAGAATCGGCTGGTAAAGCGCGGGTCACGGTCAGATATGATGCTCAGAGGTAAGCCGTGGTCACGCTCGACTCGGTCAAACACGATGTCGGCGACCTCACGTGCACTGAGGGCATAGCAGCACGGAACAAAGCGTGCACGCTTCGTGAAGCGGTCGACGACGACCAGGATAACATCATGACCTCGAGGGGTCGGAGGACGAAGAGGACCGATAAAGTCCATCGAGATGGACTGCCAACGACCCTCAAGGATGGGAAGAGGCTGGAGCAAGCCATAAGGCAAGTGGTTCACACTGTTCACTTCCTGACAGGTCGGACACTCTGCGACGTAGTCCTTCACAAAGTCCTTGCACTTCGGCCAGACGTACAGGCGGCTCACACGAGCCAACGTCTTGTGGAAGCCCATATGACCGGCAGGTGCCTGGTCATGGAACTCTGCTACTGCTCGGACACGTAGCTGTCCAGTGGAGGGAACACAAATACGGGGCTCTCTGGTGCCCTGTGAACCGTGCCGGTACACAAGACCGTTGTCCCCGAGAGAGTAGTTCGGGACGGTCTTGCCACTCTGAAGGGTCGCGTGGATGTCGCGATAGTCGGGGCAGTGGTGGTCCTGAGTGCGAAACTCGTCGATCACCGAGTGGTGGACGGTGCTGACCGAGATGGAAGAGAGCTGGATGTGCTCCTGGTCGTGGTCAGGGCGCCGGGATAGGTCATCGGCGACCCGATTAGTCTCACCCTTGATGTGCTCAGTGGTGAAACTAAACTCGGATAGGTCGCGCCACCAGCGAGCCTGTCGAGGAGTGAGCTTTGGCTTTGTCAGAAAAGCCTGGACAACAGAGTTGTCCATGCGCACCGTGAATGGTGCCCCGTGCAGGTAGTGACGCCAGTGTCGAGCGACATAAACTACTGCGAGAACCTCACGTTCATCAGCAGTGTCGTTTATCTCGGCGGGCAGGAGCTGACGGGAGTAGAAGGCTATCGGACAATCACCTGAGCGAGACTCGACAGTGCCGTCATCGGCGATTGTAGGAGAATAGTCAATAGAAGGCTCGTCAGTAGCTGGACGAGTAAGCGTCAGTCGGGAAGCAGTGGTAGGGGTAGGTGGTGGGAAGCGAGGGATACGAGGATGAGAGGAATCAGGAGATGAGGGGAAGAGCTGAGAAAGCACTGCTCCTACGGCGAAGTCTGATGCATCGGTGGTAAGGATAAAAGGGCGGTCGAAATCGGGTAGGTAAAGAACCGGTGTGCATGTCACCGCCTTCTTGAGGGCGCGGAAGGCGTCCTCGTGGAGGGGTGTCCAAGCCCAGGGTGGGTTCTTCCGGAGGAGGGTGGAGGTAAGGACGTAGGAATACCTAGCGTATMCCCGGATGAAGTTACTATAGTAGCTGGTCAGGCCTAGGAAGCTGCGGAGCTGCTTTGCGGATGTGGGAGCGGGCCACTCCGCAATAGCAGTGATCTTCGCGTCGTCCATGTGGAAACCCTGGTCAGACACGTAGTGTCCTAAGAGATCCACTTTATGCTGGGCAAAGCGGCACTTGCTAAGCTTGGCGTAGAAGCCATGTCTGCGCAAGCGGTCAAGAACGTCATGGAGGTGTCTGAGGTGCTCCTCAAGGGTACGACTATAGACCAGGATATCGTCGAGGTAAACGAGAACATACTGCTCCAGGATGTCCTTGAAGATGTCGTTCATCGCCCTCTGGAAGGTAGCGGGTGCGTTGGTGAGGCCGAATGGCATCACCGTGAACTCGTAGTGGCCGAATCGTGATCGGAACGCGGTCTTCGGCTGGTCGGCTGCAGCGACGCGGATCTCATGGTAACCGCTACGAAGATCAATCTTCGTAAAGAAGCGGTTGCCTGCTAGGCGGTCGAACAGCTCATC
>BFEA01000898.1:245452-263413 GCA_003427395.1 Chara braunii | reverse complement strand
TACCGTCGAGGAGGTGGCGGGACATGATGCCATGGGTCCTGAGGATGGGTAGATATCTGAGAGGGAGAGATGGCTGCAGAGGAAGGGTGGGGATGGGATGAGGACATACACCCAGTGGAAGAAGCAAGTGTGTAGATGACGCCTGCCGAAGAAGGAGAGGAAGCTGGCAAAGATGCAGATGAGGGGGGTGGGGGAGGGGATGTACTGGTAGGGGGCTCCAACTGTGACACGCGGGCCGACAGGGATGAAAAGTCGGTATGGAGGGCCGTGATTTTGGCCTCGAGTGTGGCCTGCATGCGGTGGAGGAGGTCCACTATGGGATCCGACTGGGAAGCTGGACCCGAACTGGTTGCCATAGGGATGGCCATTGGGTCGGATGTAGGCTCGTGAGCTAGGAATGCAAGTCCTTCGCTGGTGGAGCGGGAGGGGCTCGCAAATTCGGTAGTCTGCATGTGGTCAAGGGATGGAGAAGGTGAGGAGGGAGAACTTGGGGGGGGGGGGCGCTCAGTGACAGCAATCAGTGCGTCAAAGCGAGCGAGTCGATTTGCAGCACGAGCGTCTCGGGCGCGATTTTGGAGTGCGCGCTGATGGATGTCACGGGGAGCCAGGTTGGTACGCAGAAGAGGGATAAGGGACTGGGGGAGGAAATGTGATTAGAAATGGAGTCTAACAAACTGCCGGAATTAAATTATGAAAAACCCAAAGTCGGAGTGAGGGGGGGAGGAAGGAAATTTCCAATTTGGGCAAGGAAATGAGAAGGGATTTTGAAAGGATGGCGTGGGTTATAAACAAAAGCATGCATAAAATAATCACAAAGTCGAAATAAAATTCCAAAATTATTTGGACGTAAATTCGGAATTTAAAGAAAATTGAAGCAAAATTAAACAAATTTCAAAAATATTCGTAAGCATTTCCAGAAGTTCAGGGGGGTAATAGAAGAGGTAGAGGTGAGTTGATAGGAAAATTTTTGAAATAAAATGGAAAATTCCTCAACGTATTTTCGGAATTAAAAGCATTTCAAAGGCAATTTGAAATAAAAGTAGAAAACTAATTCCTTAATTAAAAATTTACGATGAAATTTCAGAAAGAATTAGTGATAGCTGCATAAAGTGAGTTGAGAGAAATTCCAGGATTGTCTGAATAAAATTTTTTGACTTGTTTCAAGATTAAAATGAATTTCAAAGAAATTTCAAAGAAATTCAAAAGGAATTTCAAAAAGGCGGAGGAATTCCAGAATTTTATGGGAGATAGAAAATAGAAGGAAAGTCCGACATTGGAAGAATTCTTTGTGGTAAATTCCGAATTTTATTTCACGAATTTCTGAAATGAAATTGAATTTTTGAAATTAAATAACGAAAAGAATCAAGAGACTATAAAAATTTGCATAACTTTTGAACAAGACTGCCGAAATTAATTCTGATTACGGCGTTGGGAGGAAATATGACATACATATGAATAATATTGAGATACCTAAATGGTATAGATTTGATAGAATATAGATATATATCTAGACAACAAGGCAAATAGAGGCTTTTGTTATGATCCTCACCAATTTCGAGATACACATTCATCAGAATAGTCCAATGCCGTCCAATTGCAAAAAGAAATGAACGAACTTGAGAGGAGAGAGAGGGTTAGGAGAAGAAGAAGAAGAAAGAAACAAGAAGAAGATGATGTACACCAGCATAGACAAATGAGAAAGCTCTTCTTCTTTGCCAATCACTCTCCTCCTCCTTATCTCCTCCTCTCTTATTCACACAAGAAATAATAATACAATGTTGAATGGATGAACCAGAATCAAAGTGTGAATCCCTCTTCTACTGCAGGTATCACTTGAGGTCCACCATAGCCATGTCCAACTCCCTCACTCTTCATAGACCGAGGCTATGGCAGACTACTCGGGCCTGGCCCTGATGTCCAATGGACGACGCAAAGCAGCTATGGCTGCTCTAGCTCAGGCTGTCCTGCCTAGCTCTGCCTCGAAGCTATTGGTGTGGCTCTACCCTGAGCTGGGGCCTTCCTGCTGCAGCGCCCACCAAGGTGGTGAAGATGGTTGCCACCATAGCCAGGTAAGTACCTCTGGCGCTCCTCCCTAGCCCTGGCCTTCTTCCTCCTCCGTGTCCTTGCTCCTTCCCCAGCAGCGCTGCTGAGTGCTAGCACTGGTCCAGCCAGCGCTCCAACCAGTCTGTCGCCAAACTTGCACACCGACAATGAGAGTGGGCTCTTCGCCCGGCCTGGAGATATAGCGGCCTGCTTGCCTCTTGGGCGGTGACTTCCAGGCCGCTCGGCCTTCCAAGCAACCGGTACCTCCTCCCTTTCGGAGGGAAACATCATTGCAGACTCTGATATTGCCCGTACAGGCCCTAGACTCAGACTGGTTGGACTGGTGCCCGCCTAGACCTAGCCAACAACTACTGGGCCTCTAAAAATGCCACGTTTGTCTTCTTCTGCTCGGCCGCGAGTACCCGGCACATCTACCTCTTCAGGGTGTGGTACCGGCCTACCTGCTACTTGAGTGTTTCCCCGCTGCTTCAAGTGTTGTGGGCCTCTTCCCCCACCACTTGAGTGTTTTTCCCCCTGCAATCCTCACTGTCACGGCCACAGGTAAGTACCGGCCCTGAGGGCCCAACGAACGAACAAGTGCCCTTGCAGGTCACACACACACACTCAAGCCATCAAGCACTCAGACAGACATGCAGACCAGCAAGCGTGCACAAACACAGACTTAGAGAACTTAGTAGCAAGCGGGAAACTCAGCAAGGCATTCAGTCCATGAGCAAAACTCAGAAATCAGCTGTGTGTCTCAGTCCGTGTTTTGTGAGGTCATCACACTTTTCTTTTTTTCACTTTCTTTTGGCTATATGGAGCCGCTTTCTCCCGAGTACAGCAATTATGGCAACATTCTGCTGATACTGCAGGGCTGGCGTGGCTGTGTTGCTGACGCGCCGCTCGTAACCCCTGGTTTGCCCCTGCTGTCCACATAGTCATCATTATGTGCAGTATTGCGTACTAACTTGTTCAATTGGCGTTGTCTTTCTCTTTTTCTTTTTCTTTCTTTTTTTCGTATTCAATCGTCTCTCTGATGTTGGCCTGCTCCTTTTTAAGACTTAGTTGACATAGGGTTTGCCCTACCCCTACTCGTGCTACACTATAGTCGTTGAGTTGGTGTTCTCCGCGGGTCATTTTAGAGATTTGTCTTGGAGTCTGCGTCGTCGTCCTGCTTCAAGTGGTGCGGGGTTCGTCCTACTTGAAGCCCTGGCGAGGTTTGCCAGGACCGCCATAGCCGGCCGGCTGCGGAATTGTCGCATAGACAGCCGTGCAGGCTTCTATGGACAGGCGGCGAAGGAGAGAGTGAGATTAGTGTTACCCTTGTACTGCAGATTTCATTTATTGGTGATGTTACATGTATTCCATACAGTACGTGGTATTTCTGTCTAGTTTGTGCTAATAATGCAGTTTAGTTGTATATTTGTCTAGTTTTTGCTAATCGTCCAGTTTTGCTGTAGTCGAAATACCGCACGCACTTGTGCCCCATATACCTTGCCATTGACTACCTTCTTCCCCCCTGAACATAACAGCCCCCAGCTTCACTGTACCGGACAGAAAAGCTAGTTGTATCCATAATTGTTAATGATGCCGCTCGGGGGAGGACGGTAGTCGAAGTGATGGTCTCTGGACAGGCAGTTTCTTTTTCTTTTTTTTTTGGATAGGCAGTTTTATGCTTCCCAGGTTTTGGTCAGTGAATCAGTAGTAAGTTTTAGTTAGTTAGTTTTTTTTTTTTTTTTTTTTTTTTTTTTTTTTTTTTTTTGGAAAGGGCCCAGTGCCCAAGGCTGATATTACAAATGAGAATATTGAGGCCGGGGTCCTCACAGTCTACCTGGAGTAACCAGAAAAACAGCTGCTGAGAACTGCTGAGAACCGGGCTCACTGGCTCAGCATCCCACATATGATGATGAAAACAATCATGACGATAGTGCTAATGGTGTTCATGCTGATGTAGTAAACTATGCTAGTAACTGTTTTCAATTTTGAATTTTTGGGCTTGATTCTGCCGACAGGTGCTTAGCTGTACCATAGCTCAGTAGATACAGGTGCTTAGCTGTACCATAGCTCAGTAGGGAAGTGGGCAGTGCCGAGGTAGTCAGGCTCGGCCAGGCTGCCTGTAAGCCGTCACGTGGAGGGGGGAAATAACCTCTCGGTTGAAACCGGAGTTAGGAAAAGTGGGGCAGATGGACACGTAAAAGGGGAGTAACCCCTTCTACGGAGCTGGGCAGCAAGTAAAGTGGGAGATTGGGCCTCACTAGTGTACTACGTGTCCCAACGTACGCGTGGTATGCGGATCATATTACGCATGATTTCTGATGATACCTTTTTTGTACGCGTTTGCACTGCCTACAAAAATGTTTTTTTGTTTTTTTTTTCCGTTTTTTTTTGTTTTTTAAATCTAAAAAACTGTTGCGAATTTCACTTTCTGCCTGAGGCTTTGCTTGTCCGGAGAGCCTTGGCCACACAGGCCGTCGAAATTGGAGACGGGAAGAAAATTTGCAAGTTGTCAGAGAATGCTTCTCGACACCTCCTCCTCTCGAAAGTAGTTGAATCCCCAACCTGCTACTCCGATGCTTTCGACAGTCCTCAGCTGCGCCATCGACTTCTCTTCCAAATTTGGTGAGTGGGCGTGAGGTCGGGATGGACGACTAATGTTTGCCGTACCCTCAGGCGCGTTAGTCTTGTTCCATCTTGGATTCACAAGTGCGTCCACTCTGCAGTGCTGTGTGGGTGAAGGGGGGGGAACCGTAGAATGGACGCTGTCAAATATATTCTGATATATTCTGACAGCCGTCGATTTTTTTTGCCTTCCGACAGTCACTGTGGTGTAACGAGGCCCTCAGAGCTGCGGAGAAGTCTCTGAGGGACGCCCGGCCCGGTCCCCGGCACAGTGTTATAAGGGTTGCTCCCTTTCCCCCCCAAAAAATACAAAAAAAAAAAAGGACAGAAAAAAAAAGATGTTCAGAATAATGTTAAATGTTGTCTATCATGTAATATGTTTTTCAGAATTTTTTTCTCAACTCTTTTTTTTTCACAGAAGTGATCCTGTGGGTTGAGTACAACTGTACTACAACACGGATACAAAAATTTCGTTTTTCTTCTACTCGAGAAATAGGGCCTCGCAGCACCACTGTCGAAAATGCAATTTTCGACAGTTTCTCTTCGCCACACGGGCTGTCGAAGTCGGAGACGGGAAAAAAATTTTCCAGTTGTCAGAGCATGCTTCTCGACAGCTCCTGTCAAAATTTGTTGAATCCTCAGCCTGCTACTCCCTTGCTTTCGACACTCCTCGGCTGCGCCGTCGACTTCTCTTCGAAAAATTCAGTGAGGGGGGATAAGGTCGGGATGGACTAATGCTTGTCGTACCCTCTGGCCCCTTCGTCTTTTTCCATTGTGCATTCACAAGTGCGTGCACTCTACAGTGCTGTGTCGCTAAAGGGGGGCAAACTGTCGAATGGAGGCTGTCGAATTTGTTCTGAGAGCCGGCAAATTTTTTCCCCTTTCGACTGTGGTGCGGCAAGGCCCATACACTCTACAATTTGTAGAGTTGTGTCATGGATCCACAAACAGAGCTGCCAGATTTGGAGATGTCAGAGAATACTTTGCATAGCTTTCAGAATTTAAGCAGTAACAAGGAGAACTCGACTGTAACACGGTTGTGTGTGGAGTCCCCAGCCTGCAACCAGTGTTCCTTGTGGAGTCCTCATCGGAATTCTATGCCGAGCGTGCAAATTTGGAGGGTGTACCTCGAGTCCCGGCGGACAAACGGGACTTTCAGCTGTGACAGTCTTTTTGGGCTCTGGAGAGTTGGTGGCTGTAGCTCGGATTTCTAACTTTCCAATTGTCTGACAGCTATACAAGCACTCCACAAAATTTTGTACACTTTACAGTAGTGTAGGTCGTAGTGACTCAGGAGCAGTTTTCCCTTTACGGGCATCGCCACACCACTCTCGAAATGTGAAAAAGACAAACATGTGGCGGATGCATCTGGCCATGTTCTAGGGGAAGTTCATTCTCATGTTGCTCATTTCAAGAGTGGTGTGACGATGCCCTATATAGATTTGCATTTTGCCACGGGCTCTAGAATCCATCCTTGAAATCATGAAAAAGTGAAAAGCTGCAAACTATTTGAAAAGTGTGTGCATGACAATTAATGACCGTTAATCCTCTCGATATTGAAAGAGACCATTGGCAAGGAGGAGGATGCTTATGTCGTGTTAGGCTCCATAAATATCTGTGTAATGAGGAAACCAAACCAAAACGAATACCAAGTGTGAGCAGCTCAATTTCACTACCAGGGGTTGAAGTTGAGCTGATCACACTTTGAAACCAAAACAATAGGCTAAGCAAGAGTTACTACTTAGTCTGAACAGCTCAACTTCACTCCGTGCTATTCTCGTTGTCATGCAAAGCCAAGACAATAGCACGTCCGAACAGCTCAACTTCAGTCCATGCTGTTCTGGTAAACTTTAAGGTGGTTGTTATGGAAAGCTAGAACAATGGCAAGTCTGAACAGCTCAACTTGAAGTTCGCGCCTTGCTATTCTCGTAAATGTCATTCAATTTGTTACAAAAGTTTTAAGCCATAACAATAGCAACTTAGTAAGAACAGCTTAACTTCAATCCACTTCAGAGGATCAGGAAATCGCAAAGAATTTGTAAAGGCTGATGATGTACATACAATTATAATAAGTCTTAGAACAGACATGTCAAATGGACGGGAGCGGAATGTTGTACCAGGATCTCTCAGGAGATCGCAGCCGACCTTCTTTGTGTCCCCCTTAATCATCATCTCCCCGCCGGTCTCTTTGGTGTCACTTGACTGCAGCGGGCGTTCCGACGAAGAATCCATCTGCTTTGTTCTCTGCGTCCCGGGATCAGTTGTCTCAACCTGCTGGTAGCTGTTGATTTGACCTGTGGACTGGTCCACCAATTCCCACGCCAGCTGGTCTGTGTCGGTTTTGGCATCGAAACCACAGTCCCTGCCTGCCACCACCTGCCTGTGGAGGAGAGACTGTAGAGATGGAGGCCAAAGGTGAAATCAATCTTGTAAATGGGCAAACAACCTTTATGTTGTACCGTGCTGTGTTGTCCGAGGACAGTGAAGGCAGTATGAGCAATGAGAGCAAGAAGCTACTGAACGTAGCGCTCTCGCCCATGAGCATTGCTCTCGCACTGGCGGTTGTCTCTGGCGGGTCAGCCGGAAACACGTTGACGGAAATACTCAATGTTCTCCGGCTTCCCACAAATCTGGCTGCTGCTCATTCCTCCTTGGCATTTCTGCGCAGGAATCTGCTTGGAGGGCCCACCTCTGCCTCCACTTCAGATTCAGCTGCCGTGAAAGTTCAGATTGCGACTGGACTTTGGGTGACTGATCAGCTGCCGTTGAAAAAGGAGTATGAGGATCACGTTGCCATGTACGAGGGTCGTGTGGTCCCTGCAGATTTTGTCAGGGCAGCATCACAAGTGCGTGAAGAAATCAACCAGTGGGTGAGCAATCAGACATCAGGAAAGATACAGGAGGCCGTCCCTGAAGGCCTGCTTTGCAAAACCTCTGTCTTTTTGCTTGTTAACGCGCTCTACTTCAAGGGATCGTGGCAGGAAGTCTTCCCTAAACAGTATACTGCCCCTGGGAACTTCATGATACCGGCCAAAGGTGGTGGCTTGGAGACTGTGTCAGTTCCGATGATGTGGAATGAAGGAATGTACAGAATAGGAAAGCAGAACGGTTTTCGGATTCTGCGATTGCCCTATCAGGTGGGGGGAGCGGAGGACCGGCGTCAACTGGCTATGTATATTTTCCTCCCGGATGAGGTGGATGGGCTTGCGAAGATGGAGGGATCGTTGACTGCCGAATTGCTTGAGGAGTCGTTCGAAAACATGTCTGACAGCTACCTTGACAAACTTTTGCTCCCAAAATTCAAAGTCGCATCAGGCCTGAATCTCAACCAGCCGCTCAAGGACATTGGCATGAAGAGCACATTTGATTCCCAAGTTTCCGATTTCATAAAGCTATTTGATTGTCAATGTGGCGGAATTTGCATCTCTAATGTCCTGCACAATGCACGCGTTGAGGTAGATGAGGAGGGCACAGTTGCTGCAGCGGCAACCGTTGTGGAGGCCCAAATGGGCTGTTCGATGTTTCGCCCCCCGCCCAAAGAGTTCATTGTGGACCATCCTTTCCTTTTCATGATACGAGAGGACACATCCGGTATGACTCTATTTCTTGGTCGCGTTGTCGATCCTAAGGCTTCTGATTAGTTGTGAATGTCGGAGTGTTTTTGCGGTCATCAATGGGATGTCTAATGGGTGGGTACAATACCACAGGGTTCGTGCCCTGTGGCTGAATGGTAGTAACACACATGTTACTGCGGCTTAATGGTTCTCAAATGTGTTTGTTGTTCATAAGCAGATCAGGAGGTCGAGTGCTGATGGCTGCGTCAATTATCGGTCTGTTCGTGGGCCATGTTGTCGTCCAACATGTCGTGAACATTACAGTGTTTCTTGCAGCTCTCTTGTCATTACGACTTTTATAATGGATGGGTGCAAGTCCAGTATGGGTCTATTTGTTGTTCATGTTGTGGATCCTCCAGCAATGTGTTGGGAATATTTCATTATCCCTATGAGTCTGCAACAGTTACTGCGCCTTTCCAAAGTGAGCTGCCGCTTTCACTATCGGCGCAGGCACAAATTGAAATGTTCTTACTGCATATGCTCCTAGTACCACGTATACCGGTAAGAGCCCTACTTAGGGTTGTGCTCCACTGAACTAACTGTAAAAAAATTCTCCTAAGTCAGTGAAGTATGGTGGGCGGGGCCGTTGTGTGTGAGCACGAATGTCTGAGGCGTGGTGGGCCGTTCGACCAGGGCACAATGTGGAAGTATAGGGAAAAGCGGCGCGATGACGAGTAACTGAGCGTGACGTCGCTGGCTGTAGGGAGGCACATGGAAGTGGTGTAGTTATGGAGATGGAGGTAGTGTGCAAGCGGAGCTGGCAATAGGGACGGAGGCAGCGTGGGTGTGGAGGGACTTTTGCCACGTTTTGGAGAAGGATTGAAGTTGGAGAGAGGTAGGTCGAGGGCTACAGTGGGAGAGGGTAAGGAACTATTGAACTGCGATTTCGTCAAAACGTTCATTTTATTTTTTTTGCGCGAAATTGAAAGTCCATTTTTGAAGCGATTTATCGTGTTTTTCATATTTAAAAACATTCAAATTCAGGGGATACCATGAAATTTTCCGGTCAATAAGCCACTAGTTTTCGTTCAATTATTCGAAGGAACCGCCTGTTATCGGCGACTATTGTTATATTTCATTACAAACTTTGTAATTTTTGAACAATTTTTTATAGTATATGCAGGATTTGTCAAAATTTCACTCAAATTTCTTCCTGATTTCAGTATATTTCATGTGTTTTTTCATTTCAATATATATAAAGCCTATTTTCAAGTGCACGTAGTTAAAAATTACATTATAAGATCCAACGCATTATAAGATCCAACGCACGTTGCAAATGGAACAACTAACTTAAAAATTGATACATAGATGTGATCCGCAAGGCAATTTTTAGCTTGAAAATTGTTAATCATATCATATTTTTACGAGTTCGTCACAATGTTTACATTGCAATAGCAACAACCAACTCAAAATTTGTCCACATCTGAATGACGTCTGTCGCTGTCGCTCCATGTCTATTACTTAGCCACTTATCATCTTTTAATAATTATCATCGTTCATACTCTTACGTTTTCCTATTATCATATTACTGACGGCTCCTATTTGTTGCATTCATTATGGGAATCCACATCGTTGCATCGTTCGACCCGTCGAGCATGCACGCCGGGATAGGTGGAATAGGCATGCTTTCAAAGTTGGTTACGAAAGCAGACCAGCCTTCAAGTCTTCGACCCTCACGCATGAATGTAATTTTTTTACCTCGTGGACTTGCAAAGCTGCTTCGTGACATTCCACATACTCTTCCACTGTCCCTGCTTGTCCTTGTCTTCCGTAAATTCGTACGTCATACACGTCGATTTTCCGTGAACCTCACGGCAACTACAAATAATTTACATTCACCAACTTCGCATCTTACTATTTACTCATATTCGTATGGAAATGGACCGTTTCTTGTTGTGAGAGATGCCCCTGCAGGCACTGTGATTGGAGTGATGCGCGTCATTGTTGTATAAGGTTTGCGTATTATTATCTCCTGTTGTAATGTCGAGCACTAAAACCCTGCAAGATAGATTAGATAATATTGTTCAAAATTAGTTATCCGACAAATATCGGCATTATTCGAACGAAGAAATTGTACTTTATGATAAAACGAAGACTGTCAAAAAATATATATATATATATAAAATAAAATAAAAAAAAAATTCAAACACGTTTGTTTATGCTAACTTTGAGCTTGTAAATTGCAAATGTTTGCGATTTTCAAAAATTTGTCCACATCATCGCAACCCGAAAACGAAATAACAGGTGAAAAAAAACATACGATTAAACATAACTAAACAAACAATTTTGCGTTTTCCACACAAAGTGAAAATAACGACTGTTGCAGTGCGCTAACAATTCCTATCTCCATAGTGTTCAAAGTCGTACACATATCTGACCATTGTAGTGCGGAACGCGTGTCAGCGATGAAGCGCATCGATTGTTGAACATGTCTCGACCTGGACAAATGTGCTATGCTACTGGCTACTATCCTGGGTCCCGTGAAGAATAAGAGGTAGAAAATTTGTTGCGTGCTTAATGTCTTCACAATACAGACAATTTATCACTATCTTCTGTCTGCCACCCACTAACGGTACTTCTTCCTGTCCCGATCGATGATACTGCTTCGTACGCGTCACTTCATCCGTGTCGCATTTTCTATGCTCCATTGTGAACACTATCTCCTCACATTTGTCAAAAAGGTAGTGAAGTTGCACATGCACCAAACTGTCAACCCTGTACACTAACTCTTTCCTAAGTGTCGCGGCAATTTCTAACTGATTCCGAAACTGTTCGAGTTTGCTTGAACCCGCGGGGTCCGAAAATTCTTCCCGGGCAGTGAACAACACATTCATTGTCGTGTCGGTGATCTTCGCTGCTGTAAAAAGTGTCACTATGACCATGCCTCTATTGCATAATCGGATTCGACCATAGAAGTCCACCACCACCGGTGCAAGCAATTCTTTTCTGCCAATGGAATACCACGCGCACACTTTTTGTTCCAATTTGTCTTCCTCGTCTTAATCCTGTTTCCTGCATACCTCCCTCCAGTTGGCTAGCATCTCCAAAGGATCCACAATGTCTTTCCTCGATACAATGACGTATGCGCCATCCTCCTTTGTGTACAGGTACCACATATTTGATGCATTGTCCGACACAATCGTCTCTTGTCCGTTGACAAACCCCATGATCGGTAGAATTTCACCATCCAGTCCAACTTTGTTTCCGATATGTATATACTCATAATTCGCAAATTCATCGACGATATCAACCGACCAAATGTTAGTGTCTAAGATAATGAGATCCTCAATGGTTGATGAAACTTGATGAGATGATCCGCTTCCATGCGAGCTTGTTTGACCGAAGTCCATCCTGCAAGTTGAGCGTGTAGATAAACAAAATCTGCGAGTTTCGTCATATTAGATTTTGAATATTGTACACAGACACGTCTATTATACAATTACAAAATTGTTTAAGTACGAAGATGCTCCATATAACGGATAAAAACATAAAAAACAGTATATCCGCTATGATTACATTGTCACTTACTACATCTCTTTAGTAGGAGGTCTGATAACCCGTCCGAATCTTGTGACGTACGGGATTTGCCGCAGACGAGGTCGTGGACTGAAACCATACATAGCATTCATGGACGATCCATATACGTGGATCTGCGGCTCCTTGATTGTTGCATTCTCCGAAAATACCGACATGTATTTCAACCTAACAAACCCTCCCGGACGTGCTAAGGAATTTCCAATGGCGTCTCGTATGGCCATCGCTTTCTCTTCCAGGTGTTGCCACAATGCCGGATTTGGCATCTTGCCTGCTATCACTACATCTGACCGTCCATCTGGATCCCAGCAAACAGGAAACCACCAACCCTGTGGGGGCTGAAGAAACAGCTGGTTCCGTGAAACACGCACAACTGCATCTACAAGTTTCCTAGATTTGTTTGAAGAAGCCACACATAACACTCTTGCGAATTCATATGCGGTAATACTCTACCGCACGCAACAGTATGACACAGCTCGTGGATAAATCCCTGGACAACGGAGTGGGTATTGCTCCAGGAATGAACAATGACGAGTTGTGTCTATGAACTCTTGTTTCAACAATCACGTCCAAGTTCGAGGTGAACTCGTGATGTACACGAAGTCGATGCGACTGTTGTAGCGGTCAATGTTGCGGTATGCTTTGCGCAGACGGGTTAGAAAAACAGGCTTGAGAAGACCATCAGGCACTGGAATGAGGCTCTTAAACTCCAGCATGTTGGCGAACTTGTAATGGTTTGGCCAAGGGCAGCCACCCACAGTCTCCATCGCATTCCAATTACTATCGGTCCATTGGTCAAGATGTCGATTCATATATGGGACGACGGTCATTCATGGGTCATCTTCGAATTCCTCTCTTGGGTCATACTTGAACCAAGTATGACCGTTATAATGCCGCACCGATTTCGCACGAGGAAATGGTTTTGCTGAGCGCTTGTGTCTCTCGGGACTTCTACCGATGCTTGTCGATATTGTCGATGACATTATGCACCCTATACACCACACACACATGAGCGACAAAATTGAATGTGTAGACGTTCGTAAACAAAGTCGAGAAATGATAACTCTCCTATTAGGCTAACACTCAGTGTTGGTGCATGCCTGTCTGTGGTAAACTATCTATAATATGAGAACTTGCTATTCCGAACCATTGCGCTTAACACGTTTGCTTTCGTAACTATACAAACTGTGCAGAGGTGAGCCGAATGTTAGCGTTTTCAAACCCTCGGGCTTGTCATCGTCGTCCCTATCGAATGACGATATATATGACATATTCACGAAATTGTGCGTGCCAGCGAGAGCGATGCCGATAGCATCTCTTAGGGTGCATATTTTATCCTCTACTTCTTCCCGACTCTTTCACATTAAACGCTGAATTGTCGCATTCCTCCTCACACCACATTGCTTCGCATCTTGCCTCTATTAATCTCCCTCCCTTGCTAGTGCATGCTACACAATTTACTCTACATAAATCGGCATCGTTTAAGAAAATCCTCACTGAGCAATAAGATATGCGCTGAGCGGTTGTCCCCGCTTCATTATGCACGGGATAAGTTATGATTCTGTTGCACAATCTTCCACACCTTTGTAGCTCGTGTCGGAATCGCATCGGCCATGTGCGAGGTGATGTTCTTATGAACTTGCATGAGATTGCTCCGTCCTCTTCGCAACACTCCGATTCTTGGCTTGCATTAGATACAAGTGGGTCATAAGTATCTACGTGGTCGTACATCCAGTGAATCTCCACGTAGTTTGGTATATACGCTCTCTGGAGGGAGGCATGACATATTTCGATGAGTCGTCTCCATTCCATCTCGTTAGCGAATCTGAAGTCGTGCGCCCATGGGCATTCTATCATTTCAATGTCCCAATTGCTCTCGCTCCAGTTCCCGATTTTTCCTCGCCATGGCAGCACACTCAACCATGGATTGACTTGAAGTGCCTTGACAATCCTCAATTTTGTGTTCTCGTCCAATCGTCGCTTACGGTTGCTGTCGCCGGTATCCATCCAGCCACTTGAACGACCACGTGAAGCGGCTTCTGTGCACAATACATACACTGTCGTAAGCATGTTTGCGATGAACGTAGGAAATGTGTCATGCTACATCATCCTCGTCCAACTCCTCGTGATATCCTGGAAACCGTGGCCTGTTTTTCACGCCTCCCGCCGTGTTGTCCGTCATCTTTTGTGGCATGTGTCGGTGTGTCCCGTTCATGCGTCGGAACAAGTGTTTGACATCGACATTCGTTTTGGTTTTGGTTTTCTTCAAGTATATGGTGGTTCCATCGTTGTCCAATATGTGCAGCACCTTCACAGCAATTGTTCCGACGATGAAAGTCCTTCGCCGTACGAACTGTATAATCGCATCTTGAATGACACTAAAGAAACGACGGGCGTGCCTGGACATGGTGTTGTCCATGTCGTACACGGAGCAATCCATGTCATGCATTTCATCGTGCTTTGTCTTGCGGTGCTCAATATGCATACAACAAAACGTCATCCTATGGCGTGCTTCAAATGCAATGCAGAGTATTTTCTCATGATTGCATGTTGTATAGTGGTCAAATATCGAACCGCATCCGTAGAAAATTTTGTTCCATTGCGGTGCACCGAGTTTCCAAAAGTGGCCTTCCGGATCACATGTCTTGACCATCCTCGAGATCTTGCGTTGCAATTGTGGAGACCACTGGTCAAATGTGGGACAAAAAGTTGTCTCGTCGCTGGTGCGGAAACCAACTGCAATCATCTGCCGCGTGTATCGATGTGAAATAAATCTGTCATAGTGTATGGGTGTTACCCATGCGTTCGCAATGTTGCTTATAATGTGGTCCTCGTCCATACTTCGAAAAATCCCGCCGCGACAAACAACAATACCGAGATGTCTGCCGACAGTAAAGCAAACAGTACATGTCAGCAGACAGCAAGTGAACGTGTACACTCGTTGACGGCATGCCACGTCATTCGCTAACTCCTTTAAACGAGAGATATCGTCACACACAAATATTTTCACTACAACCATATATCGGCACACCCACTTTTCACAAAGATGATGACTACAAACCCTCGTCTTCTTTTCCCGACAGGTACACGAAAGACGAAGATGATTCAGCACCGTGAATCTGCATGTCAGAACAAACGACTGTGTCGGCAGCGGCGAGGGATTGCTGTGCCTTGATGGCATCGCTCTTTCTGATTCTCATCCCGGCCGTCAAGCGTTTGTTGCTTGCCCATGCCCAAGCAACGCTTTTCAGGTCTTGTCATCCAGGCTCAGATTCTGTCTCCACCCTCCAATTCTTGTTCCATGCGTCTGCGTACAGCTCGCGCACACTATGCTCGCGGCCACAAGGCCTCCAATACTGAACAAGGACGCGGCCTATGTCCTTCTTCTGGACACGCCCCACACTAGAACGTGCAGCCCTGTGCGATGTGGTCGTCCGGAGGTCTGAGCACGACGAAATAGTCGACGTCGACCACGATGCAAGGGTCGAATTCAGGTTTAGGAGCATGTTTCTTGTGACCCACGAAGCATGGTTTTCTCGCGGGCGATGCAAGCTTGTGAGCAGTCCTGGGCTCGGAGCCAGGTTTGTCCGCCCTCGGGCTCGGCCAGAATGCCGTCGAAAGAGCAACTGTCCCCGTCTCTTCGACTTCAATGCAATCAAACTCGCGCATGCGATCTGTCCAGTATTGCAATCTGCTCGTTTTCAGTTCTCTGTCCTCTAAGGATTGGTTTTCCCATTCATGAATCTTATCTTCCCAAGATTTCTTAAACACTCTCAAACCCGCCTTGCCGCTGACGAAATCGCTACAGTTTGGATTGGGCGACTCACGGCAAGGCTGGAACCCCCATTCCGGTCCTGCCCAACTGTTATCCTTGTTCCTCTTGAACCAGTACACAGACCCTGTCTTAGGCTCCCACCTTTTTTTGTTGCTGTACTCTTTGTACACCATCGCAGGGTTTTCCCCGTCCATGTAAAAATGGAAAAGGTGTGGAGTAGAGTGACCGGATATCCTTGGATCAAGGTAAGGAGACACAACAGTTTTCCAGTCCACAATCTCCGTAACATGCGTGCAATCTACGGGTTCCTCACAAGAACGTTGCAGTACGAAGAACAGTTCATCCATGGTGTAAGCGTCACAGCCGCTGAGTTTCCTGGCGAACAAACTAAATTTTGCATCAATGTCCGTGTGGGTGTGGCCCACAATCATGAATCCTATTTGGACCTCCTCGAAGATACGGAACTTGACTAACAACGCAAGGAAAGCGAACACGTATCTATTCTTGTTCTGACCTCCGCAGTTATTTGCTTGCACCCTCAACAGCGGGGGGAGCTCCCCGTCACGCGCCTGCACCTCTCTGAGCACTCTTGCAATGGATGTGACAACGAAATTCGAACTGTGTAACAAATACGGGAACCAAGTGTGAACGAAGAGCGAGGGATTCCTTCCATGTGCAATCAGACCGGTGAGGTTTGTTTTCATCATAGTGTTGTTCGTCATCTCTTTCAACAACCTTCTTCGCGCGGCATGGGGAATCGCTGTTTTTGCCTGATCCATCCCATCTATTATGATGCACAAGCTCTCTCTCTGCTTGAATTGCGACTCCGCCGACCAAACGTTGTAGAGTTTACGATGGGCCCTTTGAAGAGCCAAATGGTATTTATGCTGCGCAACAAGTTCGCGCCTTGGCCCGGGGAGGGCCCCCTCGATGTGAATGGCCCAGCTAATACATTCGTTGCACCTAGCGTGATTGGTAGCTCGAGCCAAACGAACCTGCCAGAAAAAAATCTCGCCACATTTTGCAGAAGACCTGGTATGACGAGCAAGCAACGCCGATTTTCTGAAGTCTTCTTTCGATGCTCCGATGAACATCTCTCTTCGTAGCGTATACGGAAGGAAGGCGGATGATGTTTCCTAATCTCAAAAAGCGGTCCAGTCTCTGTCTGATCTGGCATCGGATCGGATTCGTTCAGAATTATATCTTCAAATGCTGACCACGTAATGGCGTATCTAGCGTTCGTCCTAGAGCGCGCTTCATGGCTGTGAACCGCATCTATCGTTCCGTCGTCGAGGTCGTCCGTGTGCCTTTGTAATGTATTCCGCCCCACTCCTAAAATGAGACACCATGCGGTCACGCAAATCGGACGCATTTGCACTATAGGCTTCACAAAAGGTTTCCTGTCAACCAGAAAGATAAAGTTTTGCAATTTCGAAATCCACCACCTGCGACTGTCCCGGCCTCTAAGTGCACGGTACTCACGTCTACATTTCTGAACATCTAGCGCTGTCAACCGTCGAAGACAATCAAATTTCGTGCAACATTTTTTTTTCAAAACTGTTTCGCACTCCTCAAAACTGCATCTACGTTTGAATGCGGACGAGGAATCACTGCATCCTCTTTCCCTGTTCCTGTATGTGTATTTTTGCTTCCCTTGCCCAACGGTCGAAGGACGTCGTGGATGGTGGCGAGTGCTATCGTTTCGTATGGGCGCCACCCCATGCGACGGAGGAGTGGACCGTCCGTCGTCTGTCACATGTTCGCTCTCGAACTTGTGACACTTTTCTTCGCCGTCATGTTCCGCAACCGAGTCAACAGTTCGAAAAGCAACAGGGTCTCCACGGTCGACGGTGGGTTCGCCATGTAGATTGAGAGGAAGAGCATTGTTCAGTATGTCGTCAAGACTAAGACGACGGACAATATTAGTTGAGGCAAGAAAAGGTGGCACACCTATGCCGCTCCGTTTCCACGCTCTGAAGGAAGGCAGGCCTCGGTCTACGCTTGGACGGCGTGAGTGGTGTCGAAGGGGATCGACTCTCGCAACTGATAACCTTTATAGGAGACGTTATCCCTTCCACTTGATGTTTCGGCGGTAGAGAAACGTAACGGCAGCTCTCGCTGCCGCTACTCATGATGGGATATTCACCGTCCTCCAACCTAAATGCACCAGAGACAATGACGAAACGTATCGGTATACGTATCAGCATAGAACAGACGAGACGCAACTGTTCAAGCAAGACTATAGCAGTATCAATAATATATCCCCTCAAAATATCATGACACGGTGATCAGAACTTCAGGGTCTGTAGTCATGAATACATCCCCTCATCCAGGCAGCTGCCCACAAGGCATCACAACCGTTGACCCCCCCCC
>BFEA01000898.1:222958-232324 GCA_003427395.1 Chara braunii | reverse complement strand
GGGGGGGGGGGGGGGGGGGGGGGCATCCCCCACACATTACTCAATCAATTAATCAATCAATTAATCAATCAATCAGTCGGAAAAAAAATCAATCTATTACTATCCTAGACAATTTCAAAGTACAAATTCACAAGAAAGCACAATGCCGACCAATTGTGAAAAGAAATGAATGAACTTCAGAGCAGAGAGAGAGAAAAAGAACAAGAAGAAACAAAAAAAAATTCAAACCGGGGCTCGGCCAAAAAAAAAGCGGCGCGTTACCGCTGCGGTAACGCAGCGCTAGCTCGTCACCTATGGTGGCGACAGGGCAGCGGGGGATCGCACAGCGGGGTCAACGAGCGTTTGGCTTCGCACGCCAGAGCTTGCTGGCGGCATGGCAGGGGCGGCACGTGGTGTAGGGCGCGCGGGCGCAGGTGGAGTGTATGCTTCACAGGGGTGATATCAAACCCCTGGCTATGGTCGGTCTCGGTCGGTATCTGCCAGAAATCCTTTTCAGTTAATGAATGGATGGTGTTTGAAGTGGGGACAAATGACGGGCGAGATCCTGGTCGCCGCCGCATACCTAATTGCAACCGATCAGGGGTTTCATCCCCTGGTTTCAGATACGGAGCTTTGACTGGAGGAAAACGTCACCATGAAAGTCGTTACATGAGGAGCATTGGAGCTGATAGGTGTCGGTTCTGGTTGCTGAGCGGGACGATAGATCGTTTGATCGAGCTCTCTCCCGACTGCCGGTGAACTTATGCCGACGAATAGACTTCCTACGGTGGTGATAACTTTCTTCGTTCCTTAGTTACGATGGCCAATTAGTGGTAAAGTTCCACTGGTTCAATACATAATCCGTGGCTGTTTTGAGGAGTTTATTTTTGTGTTAGCTAAAATTAGGCGAGAGAGAGAGAGAGAGAGAGAGAGAGAGAGAGAGAGAGAGAGAGAGAGAGAGAGAGAGAGAGAGAGAGAGAGAGAGTGGACGCATATATCATTGGGGTTTGAAAAAAATTTAATGACTGCGTAGGATATAGAGTTTTGAATATTACGGCTCCCTCTTTAATTAGTATATTTAGGGATTTGGGATTTGCAACTGTGTTTTGCTGTTGTTGGTTCATTAGGCGTTTAGGGCTGTTTTGTGGACTTTTCTTTTTAGGTTCCTCGCGTGGTTAGGGTTAATGATGGTTACTATAAGATGTTGTTTCTGACGTTAGATTAGTTCGTAGAACTGGTGTAATAGATTAAGAGAAGAAGGATTTTCGCCCTTGACACAGTCGTAGCATGAGCTTTGCCTGGCCGAAGTGCCTTGCTCAGCTCAGGGTTGCGGCGAATTTTTGTAAGGGACGCCTGGCCCATTTCCGGCTTGATGTTAGTAAAGTTTGATCTTCTTCTAAAAAAAAAAAGAAAAAAAAAGAAAGAACAAGAAGAGGAAGAAAGAAAGATGAAGAAGAGATCGACACCAGCAAAGGGTCACCGATAATTCCCTTCCTCTCGCCAACCAATCCCTCCTCCTTTTCTCCTCCTCTCTTTATTGAAACAATAAATAATAACAGTTATCATGAATGTCCGAACCAGAACCAATGTCCGAATCCCTCTTCTACTCCAGGCACAACATGAGGTCCACCATAGACATTGCCACCCTTCTCCTTCGTCTTCATGTAGGCCAAGGCTATGGCGGACTACTAGGTCCTTGCCCTGCTGTGCAAAAGAGAACTCAAAGCAGCTACGCCTGCTGCTGTTCATGCCGCCATTCCTGACTCTGCCTTGAAGCCTTCTACTGAGGCCTTCCAGGCAGCGCCTAACAAGGTGATGAAGATGGTGCCCACCATAGCCAGGTAGTTACCTCGCCTGTCTCCTCCCTGGCCCGCTTCTTCCTCCTCCTCCTCCTGGTAGAGCTCCACCGTAGCCAAGGTGGAAGCTCCCGGTCTCCTTCCTCCTAGAAGCGCTGTAATGCCCAGCGCTCCTCCTCCCACCAGCGCTCTGAAGTCCAGCGCTTGCTCCAGCAGTACGTCGCCCAAACTTGCATACCGCAAATGAGGAATGGCTCTTGGCTCTCCCTGGAGATATAGCGAGGCACCAACCTCCTTGGGCGGTGACTTCCAGGCCATGCGGCCTCCAAGCAACGGGTAGCTCCTCCCTTTCTGTGGAAAACATCATTGCAGGCTCTGATATCGTCCACACACTGTCAGGTACCGGCCTACCTGCAACTTGAGTGTTTTTCCGCACTGCTCTAAGGGTCTCGCTCCACTACTGTCCACTGTACAATTTTTCGGACAGTTGGTGGACAGTTGTCACAGCGAAATATTGTACAGCGGACTGTGGAAAATGCGGCATCGCTCCACTTACTGTCCACTGTACAACTGATCAGATCTTCTCGAAAACTCGCACGTACAGTGGACAGTAGTGGAGCGATGACGCCGCTGTCCAAGCCAGAAGCGTCATGGGACATGCGGGTCCCAATTTTTTTTGGCGGGAATCCTGAAAGTGATCTGCCCTCTGCCAAATCGGAATGGCCGTTCGATTTCGTCATCACAAGGCTCGCGGTATACCGAGTAGTGTGTCCGCAGAGTTGGGCGGACATCCGAACAGTGTCCCGGAGTACCAGTGCTACGAAGCACTGTACAAAAGTTGGAATGGCCGGACAGTGCAAGACTCTAAAACTTGCACGCTTGTCCGTCGGGACTCCAGGCTCACTGTCCGAAACGGTGGAGGGTCCATGGATTCCTAGGAGGACCGTCCAGGAAACGACTTGTGCAGGCTGGGAGCTGTACAGAAATGGACAGTCGACGTTCCACGCGATTTCTGACAAGTGTCCGAGGGATTTCGCACATGGACAGTGGACAGTAACTGGATCGAAGTCCAACTGTCCATTTTTGTACAGTGGACAGTAGTGGAGCGAGACCCTAAGTGTCGTGGGCCTACTCACGCAACTTGAGTGTTTTTTCCGCTCAACCTTCAAAGTCACGGCCACAGGTAAGTACCAGCCCTTCGGGCCTCCTGGACGAACAAGTGCCCTTGCAGATCAAACACACACTCAAGCCGACAAGCACTCAGACAGGCATGCATACCAGCAAGCACACACACACACAGACTTAGAAAACTCAGCAACAAGCAGGGTTCTCAGCAAGGCATACATTCCAGCGGCAAAACTCAGAAATCAGCAGTGTTCTTGGCGGCTCATTACAAACCAATCAATCAATCAATCAATCAAACATACAATCAAGAAGTTGACAAAAACACACAATCAATCAATCAATCAAGGATTTTTATTTTTATTTTTTTGAAAATTCTTTTTTCACCCACAAGGGCCACAACCCCACCCTGCCCCCCGACATTCTTTTTTTTTCTTTTTTCTCTTGGCTAAGGGGTGGGGGTATGATGGTGTTGGGGGGCGGTTTGGGGGTGTTGGGGGGTTGTATGGGGGTATTGGGGGCGGGTATGGAGGTGTTGGTAGGGTTATTAGGGGTTCTGGACTCAAAACAGAAAAAAGGCCCCCTGACCGGCAGCTGCCAACCAGCCAACCAGTCGGCTGATAGGCATCTGACCAGTCAAACGCTGCCGACCGTCGGGGTATGCAACACTGATCAGGCTTTAAAAAGGATCAG
Source organism: Chara braunii (assembly GCA_003427395.1). Lineage (NCBI taxonomy): Eukaryota > Viridiplantae > Streptophyta > Charophyceae > Charales > Characeae > Chara > Chara braunii. The sequence continues at coordinate 228,734 of BFEA01000898.1, read as the reverse complement.
TTCATCACATATTATTTCAATGTTGATCAGTCTTTGTTGTACTGTAAGGGACGCTGGACCTGATTTCCAGCAGGTGGAGCTCCCCATCAATAGACTGGAGCCAACCGCAGGCGTTGCTAGGAGGGTTTGTTCATACCAGCACATATAGCAAACCTGGGTGTGTTTAAAAAAAATAAAATTAAAAAATTAAAAAATCGACCAGTTTGGACTTGAAGCCGTTGTCTGCCCATTTGAATTATTGCATCAGTATTTGTATTCATAGGTGAAAGCAGGGCTACAACCGGTCGGTCGAGCTGGCCCGGTCCAACCAGGGCCAGACCGGGCCAGGGGGGGTCAACCGGCAAACCGGATTGCCCAAAAAAATGGCCAGTTTTTTTTATTATTATTATTATCTTTTGTGGGATCCGACTGCGCTTGTCGAGATCTGTCGAATTCCGCAGTGAATGTTGGAATATTTTTTTCGGGGTGTGCCGGGAGGGGAAGGGGGAGGGGGGGGGACAAAAAAAATACATAAATTTAACGACTATGGCTAACGGAGGAGGAGGAGGAGAAGAGGAGGAGGTGGAGGAGGGAGAAGAAGAAGAAGATGACAAAGAAAAGGGAGGAGAAGAACAAGCGGAGGAGGAGGAGGAGGAGGAAGAACAAAATGACGAAGAAGAGGGGAGGGAAGAGGAGGAGGAGGAGGAGGGAGAAGAAGAAGAAGATGACGAAGAAGAAGAAGAAGAAGAAGAAGAAGAAGAAGAAGAAGAAGAAGAAGAAGAAGAAGAAGAACGCAAGGGAGTTGAGGCAGCAACGAAAAAAAATAAAAACTTGAACGGGTAGGGCTAACGGAGGAGGAGGAGGAGGAAGAAGAAGAAGATGACGAAGAAGAGGGAGGAGAAGAAGAGGAGGAGGAGGAGGAGGATGTGGAAGGAGGAGGAAGAAGAAGAAGAAGAAGAAAAAGAAAAAGAAAAAAAAAGAAGAAGAGGAAGAAGAAGAAGAAGAAGAAGAAGAAGAAGTATGCAAGCCGATGGCTAAGAGAGGAGGACTAGAAGAGGAGGAGGAGGAGGTAGAAGAAGAAGAAGAAGAAGAAGAAGCGGAGGACGACTATGGCTAACGGGCGAGGAAAGTGACCAGAGAGAAGTAAAAGAAGAAGAAGAAACAAACCTGGGAGAGTGATGGAGTAGCTCGTTGGCGGGGGGCGCGATGGCGCAGATGGCTGGCGGAGGCGACGCTGGCGATGATGCACCCCGCGGAGACCTACCTACGATGGCGCAGCTGCACCGAGTGATGGCGCAGCTGGCTGGTGATGGCGACAATAGCGCGGCTGGTTGTCTGGGGCGACGACAGAGCTGCTGCATAGGCTGGAGGTGAGCGGGGTTGAACGCGCGAGGCGTTTTCCCCCACTGTGCGATTTGGTTTCCCGCCAAAAGTGATTCAAAATAGTGGTCGATCTTTGCCGCTGATCTGTGACGATCGGCGGCCAGGATTGACCACCTTTTGGACCTCGAAAATCGGGGTCTGCAGCACCCGGTTTCGTAATGGCAAGGCCCGCCCCCACGAAGCCTTCACAACACAATCGCGCCGCCAAAAAAAATTCAGGCCCCAGCGGAAATGCGATGGGGGCGACTGGGAGGGAACCAGCCCAGGCCACCGGCCGGTCCAACCGGGAAAACCACGGATGGGGTAGGGTTCCCCGGTCCATCTGGGGACCAGCCCTGGGTGAAAGTGTATTTTTTATTACAATATTTTATATCTACTTAAGTTTGGTTCATCTGGAAACCGTATCTCCTAAGATATATATAGTTTAGTTATTTTGGTCCCCTTCATCAAATCCCTCAGTCTTCCCACCTAGACATTTGTTCCTCTGTTTATCCGGTCTATTAATCCATCCATCCATCAATCCATCCATCCATCCATCAATCAATCCATCCATCCATTCGTTCGTCCATCTATTTCCCCCTTCCAATACATTGCGTCCAATCCCACAGTCTGCCAACGCCACCCTCTCTCTTTCCCTCCATCCATCCTGTTCACCCAGCTTGTCTTCCCCCCTTTCAAATCCAGTCCTTCCAATTCCTAAGTAGCCCATGCACCACCTTATCCATCTATCTGTCCATCGTCCCCCCACTTCTGCGGTTTCATATCCCTACCTGAAATTCTTGAAATGATCTGAAGTGGTTGAAGCTTCAGAAAGGGGTTTCAGGTACCCTCATCGAACCATTTGGATAGGGGTACCTGAAACCCCTTTCAGAAGCTTCAGCCACTTCAGGTCATTACGGCAGTTTCAGGTCCCCACCTGAAATTCCTGAAATGACTTGAAGTGGCTAAAAAAACAGGCAGGAAAAAAAAAAAAAAAAAAACTTGTCCTCCAAACCGCCCAAAACTTCTTAAATGACCTAAAGTGCCTTCAGGCCATTTCAGCGGTTTCAGACCACTTCAGAATCTTTCATTCTGAAATTTCAGGTGGTCGTTAACCATTAGTGTTTTGTGTTTGACTTTCATGACACAAATCAGATTTTAAGTAAAACAAGGCATGCACAATTTCAGTTTTCACTTTTGTTGTTTGTCTGAAGGCATATTGTGAAAAGGGTTTGCAGCTGGGGGAAAGGTGGGAGGAAGGTGGCCTTGCATATGTATGACTGGGTCAACCAAGGGCTGGGCAAGTTTCCATAAGTTTGGAAGGCCCGGTGCTATGTTTACTTTGATTGCCTGCAGAACCAGACGAGTTTTCATAAGTTTGGATGGTCTGGTTACTCTAACTTGTGAGGGCTGCATAAGTTTGTTTTCCAAGAACCAAGCACATTTTCATAAGTTTAGATGACTTGGTTGCCTTGTTTCATTTGAGGTTTCTCATGTTTTATTGGTTTCTGAAAGGAGTTGAGCATGTTCCATAAGTTAAGATGACTCTAACTCATTTTGTTTATTTTGAGGGAAGATCGAACGAAGGACAGGACTGGTTTTCATAAGTTTTGATGGTTTGGTCTTGAGCCAGGCACATGCTGGAACGAGAAAGGGTAAATTTTGACTATATTCTTATACTATTTTACTTATGAAAAGGTTAGTCAGAAATGTTTTCATAAGTTTGGATGGTCTGACAATGGTTTATCATAGACTGAAGAGAGTACAAGTTATGAATAAACTTGTGGTAAGAAGGGGCAGGTTGAACCTTGTTTCTAAGTTGTAAAATACTAAGGTGCAGACAATTATATATAACTTGGATATTTTAAACAGTTCAAGGCGACTAGGTTGGACGACCTAGTCACATGCCCAAGAAAGAGAAAAATTATGGTGCCCTGTGTTTGTGTATATCCAATGGCTGAGCTAGAAAGGTTTCCATAAGTTTTTATGGCTTAGCTTTACGCTCTCTGTGAGCAGGGTATAAGAGACAAATCATTGAAAGATTATGAACTACTGTTTGATAAGGTTTGACCTTGGATATGATAAGAGTACTTACCATTGTGGTTTGGCCTTGCATGTGGCTGAGTGAGATTTCTACTTAGGCTGAGTTTCAGTTTGACAGGTAGTTGCTTTCGTTGTTTGCCACATGCTAGAGTTATAGGAGTTAGTTCAATTTTTGCATTTTATGAACTAACATTTTTTTACTTAGGTCAATTCTCGCATTTTGTTGGATCATTCGTATTTTTTAGGATCATTTCTTATACTTAGCTTTGTATAAATTTTGGTAAGTTACTTTCTTTAAAGGAAGCGCTGCCGAAATTTTTACAAAACTTAGGAGTTAGTCAAATCTGATTTTTAAAGTTCAACTTTTTATTTAAAATTTTATCTGACTAAGTAAGAATCTGGAAAACCTTCTTTTCTAGGGGACGAGCAGTCCAAATTTTTACTAATTCAGGGAGTTGAACAACATTTGACATTGGAAAGTCTATGTTATTTTTGATTAAATATTTAGTTTTGTATTAATTTTGGAAAGTTACTTTCCCTACGGGAAGCACTGCCGAAATTTATACAAATCTAAAGGGTTAGATAAATTTTGTCTTGATAGAACTCAAGTTTTATGTTTGAATTCATATTTGAGTCAGTATAAATCTGGGAAGTCTACTTCTCTAAGGGAGATGCTACCCAAATTTCTACTAATTCAGGGAATTCGACAAAATTTGACTTCCCAGAGTTAGAGATTACTTCAATTTTTATAGTCGAGCTTGTATAATTTTGGAAAAGGCATGTTTCCTACACGAAGCGCTGCCGAAATTTTATTAGTTTAAAGGAGTTAGATTGTATTTTGGAACGTGGCGATTTTCGCGTTCCACCCTACCTAGGGGAGATGCTGCTAAAGGTCTACCTTTCTTTGAACACTTGCTTAAAGGTAGACTTAAACTTAGTTTGCGGGAGGATATTGAGTGAGAATGTGTTATGGAGATTTATTCCTCATACACTGATAGCTCACTTTGAGCATTGACCTGTCACGTGTTACAGGTCCCCTTGATCGTTTCGATTCAAGATTTGGACTAGATTCAACTTGATTTCACGAGGATCATCTTCTGTTATTACTGTTAACAGGTCGGTTGCCGATTCGTCAGCTTACAATTTAACTTCAATTCATTATTGCCAACTCAAGCTAAAGGTTTTAACCCTGTGGTTTGAACTGTGTCGTTGGGTTTGTACCCGGACTTTATTGAATGGTCATTTAACAAAGATACTGAGTGTTTTTATTTATGGAAGGTTTGACAAAGGTTGGGGTTTGTATGGTTAAAGCGAGGGGTGTGGGCGCAGAGAACGTTTGAAGTTGACCCCGTGTAGTACATGGACATCGGTTGAATCTTTGAGGTGATTGCATGTATGTTTGTGGTTCGAACTTTAGATTTGACTGTCTGCGATGACACACATATATATGGCTGAGAGGAGTTTCATTGTGATTGTGAGAAATTATCGTCCTATATTATAGACCCCTTATATATATATATATGTATATATATATGTGTGTGTGTGTGTGTGTCCTTTGAGTGTTCGTGCGGCCTGCTGCGACCGTGCGTGAGGGTTAAAACAGATTATGTTTTGAGAGAAAAGGAAGACCTCCTTTTCACCCTTCTGCTTTTTTGAATTATTATATTTGGGCGTTGTAGTCTGTGGCAATCGTCAAAGTCAAACCCCTTGAGTTTTATCCAGGCCCTGGATGATGGGGTTGGTCTCTTGGGCAATAAGAGGCGACTACCACCACATATATGAACTTGTGTACCACCCACTCTCCGCAGGGTGCAGAAGAGGGTGTGGTTCTCAACCGCATATGGCGGTTGTCGAGTCTCAAGAGATTAACCCCTGTGTCAGCCAACACTTGAGTGTCGAACGCGGGCCTCGAGATTATCGAGGACCACGAGATTATGGGTACTATATAGTACGTCATCATTGCGACTGCTTGTGTATGCTTGCATGGCTAGTTGATATGAGAAGGTCTTGCATCCGCACGACTTTATACTAAGTCTCGCGCGTGTCACCTGACCGATTTTTGTGTCTGAAGGTTATTGGTTGGATACTAAAAGGACTAGGAGTATTGTTGTGTAGTTTGAGTGTGTTTTTTATTTTATGTTTTAAAGCGTGGTGTAACATGTGGTGAGTGGGATGCGTCCTAGTCAACTGACGATCAGTCGCGCTAGAGACTTCAGCCCTCCAATACGTCGGTTCGTGTGCGGGTCCAATAGTGGTGTAGGCCCGCACGTACCTCCTATGCTATAGTGTACGAGAAACGCCCTCGGCTGGCCCACCTCTGCGATTGCAACTGATTAGCTTTCGTACTGTAGACTGGTAGCTCGGAGGGGATACGCCCACCGAAGGGAGGTGA
>BFEA01000898.1:193714-216214 GCA_003427395.1 Chara braunii | reverse complement strand
CCGCGTTGGACGCGTCGCCAACCTCAGCGGGCAAAGCCGCGACCGTGGCGGACGAGTTCACAACCGCGAAGTCGCGACGGGATTGCGGTGGGCCTCGGTCCTCACGCGCGTTGGCGCCCGGTGGACCCGGGGCGGGGAGGGGGTCTTGGATGAGGGGAGTACAACATCGACGGCCTTCAACGACTCGATGGGCGACATCACAGAGCGACATTAGCGTATAGGCTAGTGCGAACTAGTCATTCGTTCACAATGAGTCGGAGGGGGGGTGGTTCTTGGGGGGGCGGTGGTTCAGGGGGGTTAGATTTTATCCCTGTTTCCGATGCTGAGATGACCAAGCTGAGGAGGGCCTCATGCGTTTGGAAATACGTTACGCTGGGGCAACCGGTAGGGTTGTGGGAGAAGATGCACGGTAACCGCAAGTTGCGATGCAACTTGTGCAAGCACCTGTGGCAGGGGAACCAATCGAAGGGCGCGAGGCACTTCTGCCAGTTGAAGAAGTGCCGTGTTGCGCAGTTTGACGTGCTCGTTGACATTTGGAACGGTACGGACTACAGATTTGATGACTGACATTACGCATCCATCCGCGCATACATGGAGGAGCACGGCATCAAAGACTCCCGAGCAGTTGTTGGAGGTTGTACAGGAGCGGATCCTTGCACTGTAGGCAGGGACGACGTGGAGGACGTGCTTGACGAGATGGAGGAGCGGGAGGGGGTGGAGTTGCCAGGGGAGGAGGTCGTGATGACGTCGCGTGGGGAGGACCCTGAGATCCGAAAGGGGAAGAGGCCGATGGGGGAGACTGACCAGGCAGCGACCCGACCGGGGAAGAGGGTCCGCCAGTCCAAGATCGACGAGCTCTACACTGCGGACAAGCAATCGGTCTTCAACGACAAGTTCCTGCAGTGGATTTATGACTCTGGCATTCCATTCAATGCGTTCAGGAGACAATCGTGGAGGGAGGTCCGGAAGGCGGCGGATCAGCTGCCGAGAGGAGTGCAGATGCGATTTCCTGCCTTTAAGGAAATCGGTGGAGATGGAGTGCCTGAGCAGAGGGCGAAGGTGGCGGCTTTATTACGGGAGTTCCGAGAGTCGTTCAGCGCCACCATCTTGTCAGATGGTCGGAAATCACGTGATTATCGACCCATCGTGAACTTCCTTGCTGCGGGTGCCACTAGCGCCCTACTCTACGCCACAATTTGCGGCGACGGTTCCGTACAGGAGACGGGCGCCATTGTCTTCCGCAGGTGGAAGGCCATCATTGAGTCCTTCCCTGCGAAGGACGTCATAGCTTTCTGTACAGACTCCGCTAGTAACTACACAGCGGCCGCCCGTTTGCTCGCCGCAGACCCCGATCCAGTGGTCCGGCGCATCACTTGGCTTCCCTGCTCGACCCATGTCTGCAACTTGATGTTGTCAGACATAGGGACACGAGTGGGGTGGGCAGTTGACACCATTATCCGTGGACGAGTGATGGTGCGATTTATTAAATCGCACGGCGCAGTTCTCGCCATTTACAAGAAGAAAAGCTCGCGCGTTTCGCTTGTGCATCCAGTTGAGACTCGCTTCGCATAAGTTTTCATGATGTTGACTTGTCTCCTTGGGAGACGCGACTCACTGGAGGCGATGTTGCATGACGATGCCTGGGCGAGTATCCCTTGGGAGCGGAGACTGCTACCCCAGGCTAGATGGGTGCGTCTCCAGATTCGAGATGGCGAATTCTGGCGCTATGTTGAGTTTTTGATTCTTGTGATGGATCCCATCCATCAGCTGCTGAGGCAGATGGACAGAGGGTGGATGATGATGTCCATCGTCTAGAGTGGAGCCGTCATCTCGTTCAACTTCTGACGAAGCTGGACGTTGTGTCGGCTGATCTTCTGACCCCGTGCGTGCGAGAGGTCAGGATGCGGCTCATGCACTTGTTGAAGCCCGCGCACGCTGCCGCTCATCTCCTAAACCCCCGTCGTCGGTCTTTGAGGTACTACGCGTCCCTTCACACCACGACGGAGGATGCGAAGGTTGTACAAGAGTGTGATGGTTTTCTCCTTGCGCAGACTGGAGGTGATCCCACCAGTAGGGATTACCTCGTTGTTCGTGACCAGATGCGCCGATTCCATGCGCGCAGTGGAGACTGGGGTGACAGGCTGGTGTCGGATGCCGAGGCGGAGGGTCGGCATGGGGATAAGGAGACGCACCATTGCGCGGCGTGGTGGTTTGCCCACGGCACTGCCCACCCTGAGTTACGTGCTATCGCTATCCGTGTGATGCACATGTGGACGTCAGCCTCTCCCGCGGAGAGGAATTGGGCGGCCCACGAGCGCATTCAGACGGCAAAGCGGAGCAACCTTGGCTTCGCCAAGCTGGCACAGCTCGTTGAGATCACGACAAATCTCAAACTGGCTTCATGCAGGCAGCAGGGTGGCGGCTATGTGCTTCCGTGGGTCATGGATGGTGTCGACACCGAGAGACGGCTGCCGGACAAGGACGAGGATGACGGTGACCCCGAGCTTGACGTGTGGGGGGCCAGACCTGTTGGTACGTTCACCGACCGGGAGATCAGGAGGCAGATCGATGTTTTTCGCAAGGACGGCACAAGCCGTCCTCGAGAGGTTTCTGTCGTATTCGGGGATCGGGCGGCCACTGTGCTCCCTTTCGACCATGTGCCTCCTCCCCCGTCCCGGGGAGCAGGAGAGGGTTCCGCGGCAGCCGCTGAGGGCGGAGAGGACGATTGGACGGACGCAGAGAATGTGGCGGGGGGCACAGACAGGACGGCGGAGCAGGTGTACTTCACGTACGGGGGCGGGTCGGACGGGCATGCGCCGCGGACGTCCGTCACGGACGATGTCATCGGCGGGGCACAGGGTAGCGCCACTCGACACCCTCCAGCGGGTCGATGTCGTGGCGCCGTTGCTCGCAACGTTCACCCCCGCGCGAGGAGAGTTCTAGGGGTGGAGTCGAGTGACGAGGACGAGGGAGTGGCACCTCACGCTGACCGCCTGCAGGACCCTCGGTTCGATCCGAGCCACCACTCCAGGGAGCATTCAGAGCAGCTTCGTCGGTCACACAGGTTGGCAGAGCGTAGCATTCCGGCGTCCCAGCAGCCTCAGGACATACCGGTCGCGGAGGGGACACCGTCACACAGCGCCCCCGCACAGGCTGCGACATCCTCTCTGCGCACCAGCGATTTCGATATCGCGGGTTCTCATGGGGGCTCACCTGTCTTACGATGTAGAGTCCATGACAGACCGGATTACAGTACGGATGTGAGGGAGAGGGAGGAGACTGTTGAGGAGAGGGATGCTCGCCTAGATTGCAAGGAGGAGGCACGGTTACAGTCCATGCCTCGATGGGAGGGCAGAGAGGCGTATGAGGCCGAGCAGCGGAGGCAGAGGGAGTTAGAGACGATAGAAGCAGGTCCGCCATCGAGCGTCGGACGTATGCCGACTTCTGACACGATGCAGCCCCCCTATGGGCCCTCTCATGTTGTGGGTGGTGGAGCTCACACATGCGGATTCCCCGTTGGAGGCAGGGGGCAGGCAGATGTGCCATGCGAGGGTGGTCCTGTCGGGGGTGTCGAGACAGTCGGGTCAGACACAGAAGCGGAGAGCTCCGACGACGGCGAGGAGTGTGCGGCCGCCGAGGCTATCGTAGGCGACGTCGTGATTGGCATATACGCGGCTGGCACAGATGGAGGGAATCATGGAGGGGAGGAGGGGATGGTGGATGAGGGCAGTGTGCCTTTGCCTCAGGAGGAATTGGTGGACGAGGGGAGTGTTCCTTTGCCTCAGGAGGAGTTGGTGGACGAGGGGAGTGCTCCTTTGCCTCAGGAGGAGTTGGACGAGGGCGATTTGGCTTTACTTGAGGAGGAGTTGGTGGACGAGGGCAGTGTCCCTTTGGAGGGCAGTGTGCCTTTCGAGGCTTTCGTTGATGGCGCGGCAGAGGATGACGAGGAGGGAGTAGCGGTCGACGCAGGCCACAGTGCCCCGTCCGTGCGAGATGGCGTGACCGGAGGGCATGTCGAGGAGGAGGGAGCAGCCATCGACATGTCCCTCGCGATTATTGTTAGGCCCCCGTCGGTGCGAGATGTCGAGAGAGGAGGGCATATTGACTCGGGCGGGCCGGGCTCTTTCTCCACAGGTGGGCATTTCGGGGAGATGCATGAGTGGGATGGCGGGGAACTGGGGGAGTGCACTCCGACCCCATTACATTCGGAGCAGCTAGAGAAGTTGGGGACGTAGGACCCTTTCCCGTTCACCGGTGGTCAGCCCTCGCCTCCCCTGTGGGCTCCGGTGAGCCCTATGTGGACCGGATCATCGCAGTCCCACATCCGTGAGCGGGAGTCTTTGGAGAGACAGGCGGCAGTGTTTTCAGGCGGGCCTGGCAGCAGCCATGCGCAGCCACTGACGCGCCCTGTATCTTGAGCATCGCAGCAGGGATCAGCACCGACACCAGGTCTTCCACCGATTGGAGGTCGAAGCAGCGGGCGGGGATCTTCTTCGAGTCATCGAGGTGGCGTTTTAGGGGGGTGGTCGTCTTGTCGGCGAGTGACGGACAGTCAGAGAAGGGACTACTATAGAGGACAGGGGTTGTTCGCACGAGGACCATTGGGGGAGGGAGATCCTGTAGCGGGTGCGAGTGAGGCTGGACGACCGAGTGTCCACACAGCAGGACGTATACTCGGATTGGATAGAGTTGAGTCGAGGAGGACAGAGAGGTTGGAGGTTTATCCGACTCGATCAGCCATTGACGACAGACGGCAGGGACTGCCGTACACATCGGGCGAAGAGGACTTGCATATGCCACAGGGTTCGAGACGTCATGGCTCGATCAGGGATCTTGATGCGGAGATTGCTGCTGACCAGCAGCGGTTGGCGGACCTCATTCGCGAGCATGAGAGGAGGTCGGAGACGGAGGCACAGGCTGAGGAGGTGGACACATAGACTGAGCCCATCGACACAGCTATGCGGAGAGAGAGGCATCGGAGAGTAGCGTCCGCGGCAGGCTCACACCTTGCACCCGTAGGGAGACAGGGAGCACCACGCGGCAGGGGTCGGAGTGGGCAGAGAGGAGCATTGGCAGGGAGGGAGTGCAGCACGTCATAGCACTCATACTAGGCGCGACGGCAGGGGTTAGGAACTTGTGTAGCACGGGAGATCAGTTTTGTACTTTAATGTTTTACACGGCAGGAGTTAGCGACTTTGTGTAGTAGGGCAGATTAGTTTTGTACTTTCATGTTTTTGTATATTATTTTTATTTTATCTCTACATTACTTTCATATTCTTAGTTGTTAGGTTTCAGAATTGCTTTACGTTGTTAGTTTTGTTGTGCTGTGTTTCCATCATGTTAGGTGTCTGACTTGTTCATGGTTGTAGTATTTTTTTCCTGCACTGTGACACCATTTTTGGTTTTCTTGGCCAGGTTGTCATGTTGACTTTGTTCACATTTCGTCATAGACACATTACGTTTGGCAGTGCTATGTTTGAATCATGTATTGGTGTTTTTGTGTGTGTTGTATTGTCCTTATGTCTATCAAACCCTATCCCCTCCCAGTTAATGTCCCTCCCCAACCGCCTTTCAGCCAATGAGCCCTCTCTTTCTGCCCCCTCCCAATGAATGGCATCCACCAACGCCCCCCCAACGAATGACTCCTCGACCAGATCAACCCCCCAAAACCATCACTGAACAAAAGGAATGAAAACATTTCTGTGTTGTGAAAGTGGCACCCCCCAAAAAAAAAATTGTTCTTAGCGTGTCCGTGAAGGGGACCCCCCGTAACCCAAGCCTGCGCCGGCAAAATTGAAAAAAGGGGGTCCCTTATTTTTTACCCCCCCCCTTAAACATACCCCAATTTGGACCCCCCCATTTTTAAGTTTTTTTCATTTTTTTCTTTGCGGGGGTGTCAGGCCTTGCTCGCGCCCCCGGAATCCCGACCCCAATTTCCGGCACCCCCTCCCCCGCGCCTGCGGCGCGCCCTTTTTGACCGCAACTGCCGCGGTCATGACCGCGCGCCCGCGGTCATGCCCGCGGTGACCGCGGCCGCCGGGAATACATAGCCCATAAACGCTCTCCCGACACCTTCGCTTTCCCTCACACGATCTCCACCCTGGAGCTAGCCACCTTTGCAAATAGCATCTGAGGTCTAAGCACACCAGCAGTGCTCTGCGCTGATGTCTAGCCTGTGCAGCACCGCAAATGAAAATAGGAAGTGGGGGAGGGGGCCCACTCCTACATATATACTATGAAGTTTGTCTCATCCTTTGCACCGCATGTCGTCTGATCGACTCAAACCAATGGTACCGATGGGCCTATACCTCAACGCGGGGACGAGCGGGTGCTTGAAGTAGGTCTGCCTTTTTGTTGGGTCGCCCTATCATGACCAAACGATCAGGAGAAATTGACAGTGGGGATCGTTCGGTACCTCAAAGCAGGCCCGCGCCCCGGTAGGAGCTTCAGGGTAAACACCTCGTCTTTTCAAAACGCCATCCACTCGAGCATCAGCCTCATTTCACGTTTTTCAACATCGGCGTTCAGGTCTGGTGTAGCGAACGCCCCTCCACAGGCACTATTTGTTGCTCGCAACCAAGGGCAAGTGAAGCGATTGTTGCTCGACTTGTCGATCTCCTTCACACGACCGGTGGAGCGTTGTCCATAAGAGTGATCCACCCATCTAACACTGCCCTTGACGTCTTCTCCGTTGTGCGTTTGCAAGTTATTTGTACGATTTTATCGATTTTATCGGGATGGGTCTGTGTCAGTCGTCAAGATCGGCAATCGATGGTCACAATTTTTCCTTTTCTAATTTCTCCACTTAATGACGTCAACAGATTGTCTGCAATACACTTCCCCGGTCTTCAAAGGTGCCTGCCACATCCCCTACATGATGCGGTCGTCGTGTCTGACACAATAACCTGTTGGGCAGTCATCATGTCCAACACGATGTAAGAACCTCGCTTGAACCTCTCTGCATGACCTGGTCATCGTGTTCGATACGATAACTTGTCGTCGGTCATTGCGTCGAACACGATGACTGAACCTCGCTTGAACCTACCAGACAGTCGTCATGTCCAACAAGGTGACACCTAAGGCATAAATCTAAGCTTTGCATAAAAAAAATATTTATCTCGAGTCATCGTGTCCAGTCATCGTATTCAACGCGATTGTTTTTTTTTCGCCTGTTCTAGGACACGTACAGAGCCAATCATTGTGTCCAACAAGATAACTCCTCAAGCACGGTTGAAGTAGTCGTGTTCGATACGATGGGCCTTTTTCGACTGTTGTTAACACATACTATACACCACAAGGAGCTTAACTTCTGAGACTGTGATTGTGCGCTTTCTTCGAAGAAACCTATGCTATGAGTCATCGAGTTCAACACGATCGTCGAGTTGAGGCTTCGGTCGTTTGAGGCTTACACTACACTACAGGGTGCCATAGTTTGTCAACAACAATCTAAGACTCCGGTTGTGCGCTACCTTACAATAAACCTATGCCTTAGGTTGTCGTGTTGAACACGATCGTCCATCGTTTACCTGGCAAATGAAGGTTGTCGGCTGCGAACAGGGAAAAGTGCCTCACCGAGTCACCGTCATTAATCTCTGACACTAATCAAGTGTCTCACCCTTTTGGAGGCCTGATACTAACATGGGGCGTCGTTGTCGGATCTCGACGAAAGGATATCATAACGTCTGAGACACCACCCAACGACATTTCAATGCACACCATGTCCGGCCGTCCTTTGACTTTTGCAACCACTCCAAACGTCGGTCGCGGTTTGCAACAGTTCTGCATATAACCTATTTTTGCCGCTCTTTGCAGCTACGAAAACGTCTGTCCGAGGAAGTCGTCGTTTGTTCCCTACAGTAGTGCTTTTGGTCATCCAACACTGGCACGACCGGCTGTTTGGCACATATGGAAGGTTGTCAATCGCAAACTATTAAGAGTGCATGACCCTCACGGGTGCATAACACTGATGGATGTAGTGAAGTCTCAGCGAACGAGTGACATGCTGTTAAGGACAACACGCAAGAACATATTTGTGCAGACCTTGTTCTGTCAGCCGATGACCTTTTGCGACTGCTCTCTTAAGCACCCACCTTGTGAGACATCCTTCATTTAGGGAAGTTGTCGTGTGTCCCCTCTATAATAGTTTGGTAGTCCGAACCGTGGACGACCGACTGTTTGGCACATATGGAAGGTTGTCAATCACAAAATGTCAAGAGTGCATAACCCTCAAGGGTGCATAACACTGATGGATGTCGTGAAGTCTCGGTGAACGAGTGGCATGCCGTTAAGGACAACACACTAGAACATATTAGTGCAAACCTTGTTCTGTAAGCCGTTGACCTTTTACAACTGCTCTCTTAAGCACCCACCTTGTGAGACAGCCTCCATTTAGGGAAGTTGTAGTGTGTCCCCTTTATAATAGTTTGGTAATCCGGACTGTGGACGACCGACTGTTTGGCACATATGGAAGGTCATGAATCGCAAATTGTCAAGAGTGTCTGACCCTAACGAGTGCCTAACACTGATGGATGTCGTAAATTATCAATTAACAAATGGTATGTCGTCTAAGACTGCACCTGAGAACATCTCAGCGCACACCCTTTTTATGCCAGCTGCTAAAATATGCATCCGCTCTCTAAAGGAGCCATCTTCGAAGAAAGCCTCTGTTTGAGGAAGTTATCGTGTGTCCTATATAATAGTGTTTCTAGTGGTCCGGACTCCGAACCGTGGACAGCCGACTGTTTGGCTCATGTGGAAGGTTGTTGATTACAAGCTGTCAAGAGTGTCTAACCTTAGCGGATGTTTAACACTGATAGATGTCGCAAAGTGTCCACGAACGAATGACATACCGTCTAATACAGCGCCCGGTAACATTCAGTGCATACCCTGCTCTGCCAGCCGCCAAGTTTTGCAGTCGCTCTCTACAGTAGTTGCCTTCTAAGAAAGCCTTTGTCAATAGGAGTCGTCGTGTGTCCTCTATAATAGTGTTTTTGGTGGTCCGAACCTCGGACGGCCGACCTTTTGACACTTATGGAAGGTTGTCAACCGTGAAGTATCAAGAGTACCCCACCCTAATGATTGTCTAGCAATGGTGTATGTCATGATGTCTCAAGGAATGAATGACGCAGCGTCCACCATGGGATACAACACTAAGGGAGAAGGAGAGGCATCGTTCTGAAGTTGTCGTATTAGACACGATGAGGGTTGTGGGTGGCCGGTAGACAACGTAATGGGAATAAGTCATCTTGTTGAACACCAGGACGGTTGTTTGAAACCGTTAGACGAGAGCTGGAAAATGGTCGATGTAAAGTGAGGGTTGAAAAGGTCTGAAATGGTTATTGAGGAACGTGTTCCTTATAAAAAGGGTCTGAAACATATTGTCTTGAAGAGGGTGCGTTGAAGTTTCTTTCCTGGATTGATTGTTAACACCATAATAACCACGTGGGTGTATCATCACAATCACCTCTATTTTGTTTTAGGCTATTTGTCTTCGTTTAACATATCTATCCATTCACTTTTTGCGTCTTGCAGTTTATGAACAATATCCCTTTCTCATGTTCGCCGCATCAAAATGTTCATCGCATTTAATGTTAACCAATCATATGTCCTCACAGACACATCATGACTTGTGACACTTCGTATGGGCAAGTTGAACATTCAGCACTAGAAAGTATGGACTGTGTAATATCAAACACATTATTGGATGAGAAATACCATCAGCATACTACGTGCGACCTCGCAATGTGTTATCCCAATTCGAAGATAATTTAAATTCGATGTTGTTATCTGCGAGAGTATTTCCCCGAACGTTCAACGCCCACAAATGGCGACATCACTCATTTCAAACAATGCAGGTGATGAAGGTGATAACTACGAAACTAACATGTCCACATTTGATATAGACCGTGTTGTATGGGTGCTCGAAAGTTTACTCAAAGATCCCGAACATGCCACTTTCTATAATTCTATTGACTTTCGACTTGTCGGAGAAGATTTAAATTCATTTTACGAAAATGAGGAGGATGGTTGGTGCTCAAGTGCTTCAATAGGTTCTGGAGTTAATAGTTCTCCCAATAAAGATTATCATTCATACAATGATGACAACAGCAACCCTGACCATTGTCATCGAAATTATGCTGACAGCTACAAAATTGTTTCTGATTGTGATGATATTTCCCACGAGGATTATTATCAGAAAAGCGTTCAAATACTTATCGAAGTAGAATACCGAGATCAAATAAGACTTTGAAGTACGTTCACAGAAAGTTGATCAAGAAAGCGTTAGCAAGCGTGCATTGACTATATTGTTCTAGACGAGAGTGTTATGCGCACATGACCATTATCATCGAAATTATGATGACAACTACGACCTTATTTATGATTTTGATGATATTTCACGTGAAGATTATTATCAGAATAGCATTCATATACTTATCGAAGCAGAATGTCGAGAACAAACAAGGTTTTGGAGTATGGTCATAGAAAGTTGGTCAGATAAGCGTTAGCAGGCGTGTGTTGATTATATTGTTATAGACGAGAGTGTTATGCACACATAACCTTAGAAAACATCAAAGTTGTTCGAAGCGCATATTACTCCAAGGATCATAAAAACAAAGATGCGTGGTGGATTGAAACCTTAAGAAAGTTGATTTTTGTAGAAGACAACAATAAGATTTTGCAGCCTATTGTGGTAAAATGAAGGTGTGCATTAGTGTGTGGTGCTTTATGTTAGGTGTTTGTAGAAATTTTGTTCTCAAGAAACGTATGACCTTGTCGAAAGACCATGTCATGTCAGAGCATGGCAGCACTAGACTAAAACGCACATCTGCCACCTATGCAGCATGTATGGTAAGTTGAAATACATGACAATGAAGATTTAATTCCTAATGACATAAAGGTCAGAAAATGCGGAATCGATGGTGCTTTTGAGATTATCCGCCTACTGTAATAAGGTAGACATTTACAAGTTGTTAAAGATACAATTCGACAACTTAAACATGTTATTGGGCATTCTCCCTGTTTCTCTTCAAGTGTTTTATAACATGTAGAGAATACACTTCCGGCATGCGAAGCCTTAGGATATCGATCAAATTTTGCAAAATGTGAGAAGTGCATCGAATACAAGCAGTCTATCATTTCTGCAAATACACACGACAAAGTAAATATTTTGTTTTGGTTCGTGAGAAACATTTAGACCTTCAGCTCCAGCATCGGGCAGCTTCTGAGGCGAAGGCCAACCTCAAACGGTTTGTGCATCATCATTGGCCAAAGTTAAACCAGTATTCCACATTTTGGTGGTAAAAATATATTGAAAGTATTTGCTAATATCCCAATATTGAAAACGAACTTGACAACTATTATGGCACACGATCATTCCCCGTGTGTTCACGTTCACACTTGGTTTCCTTGTTATCCACACGACCCAAATGTTGTCATATCGTCCATTATGAAAGTCCTTCATAACGTACATACATCAAGTGGCTTGCCTCCAATGTTGAGGATATAAGCGGATAACTGTTGGAGAAAGAACAAGAATAGATATATGTTAGCACTGGACGCAACTTTATTGAAATTCGACTTTTTTAAAGAGGTTGAGTTCGGTTTCATGCTTGTAGGACATACGCACACAGACGTTGATGTCACTTTCAGTCACTTCCCCTGCAAGCTCAAAATGCATGATGCATACACTATGCCTGATCTCCTAAAGTTTGTTGTCAGTTCGTAAATTAGTCGTCCATCATGCACGTTCATGAATAAAATTGTGGACTGGAGACATGTTGTCAAGTTTTTTTTAGTAAAGAGGTTGACTGGTCACACTCGTCCACGTACATTTAAATTTTACATGGAGGATGATAACCCTGTAATCTAGTGCAAGAAGTATTGTACTCGTCTTGAATGGTCTTCGCCAGTTTATTTTTTTAATAGAGATGCGAACAAGAGATATGCAGAACCATAATGGACATTTGCTATGAGTCCTCCTTAGCCGTGGTCGTCGCAGGTACGAACGCGGCAACTTTCGCGCCCGCATGGTGGTCAAGGGGGCGGGGGGGGTATGGGGGTGGGGATTGCGGTTTCAGATTCCAGGACTCCAACCCTAACCCTTAGAGAAAATAAAAGTAAAAAAAAAAACGATTTTCGAGCGGGGGGAAAGGGCGGTGAAAAATCATTTAAAAAAAAAAACAAAAGCATTTCGATTGATTGATTCAATTTAATTGATTGGTGGGGAAGGGGTCCCCACTCCTCCCTCCATCCTCACAAAAAAATAATAAAATAATAAAATAATAAAGCTTAATAACAAATTATAAATTAAAAATTAAAATAAATAAGTAATAATAATAAAATAATTTTAAAAAATAATAATAATAATAAAATCATAAAATAATAATATAATAATAAACTAATAAGTTATAACATAATAAAATATGAAAATATGGCAAACATTTCTTTCAAGAAAAACTAAGGGACATCAATAATAATAAAAACCCGAACACATATATAGACACGAAAATGAAGAAAAGGAAATAAATACGACAGCAAAAAATTAAACGGCAAAGCAACACCCCGCAAAGAAAGACATACAAAAAAACAAAAACTCGTGAAGCTTCCCCATGAAGATCGGCATCTGAAAACCAGGACAAAAAAACTCGACAAAAGAAATATGCCACTTTCTTTAAATAGCTAATTAAACTGCAACCCATCCAAAATATATATTTTTTATAATATGTTAGTAAGATGTGCACTCTATAGATTGGTGTGAAGTTTGTTTGGGATGGCCTTATTGTTTTCTTATAAATTGAGGTGAACAATGGGGGGTCGGTTAACCTTTTCTCCACAAGTGGTTAACGGGGACCCCCACTTTTCAGCCCTGGGTAACGATGAATGATCCTGAAATCAGGGTTTCAGGGTCAAATTTTGTGTTTTTTTGGAGAAAAAAAAAATTGTCTGTTTTCGTTTTAGGACAAGTTTGTTGTGTGTCACATTTGGTGTCATTTGGGTTATTAGAATTTGTGTTGTTAATCATCCTGAAAATCCTGAAATTTTGATGAACTTGGTTTTTGGCAAATTTGCCTGAAAATGCACTTTTGAGTTGTTGTTTTATGTGTTTTTAATTTTTGTTTTTGGTATTTTTTTAATAATATGTTAGTAAGACGTGCACTCTATAGTTTGGTGTGAAGTTTGCTTGGGATGGCCTTATGGTTTTCTTATAAATTGAGGTGAAAAATGGGGGGTCGGTTAACCTTTTCTCCCAAAATACTGACCACCGCCAAGCTCCAAGTTGATAGGCGTGAAAGAAGAAAACAATAACATTACGCGGGAACTACAAAGCAAAGAAAATATGCCACTACCACTAAAGTTCAAAACTATAATCACCCCACCTACGGCCAGACCCCGTAAATTGTACTACAACCGATCACAACATAAGCATAACCCGTACACCTACAGAGACCCCTAAAACCTACCAAATACGCTCCCGTTTTACCAAACCTGAACGAATATCACCTTTCGGCGACCTAATTTTTTAATTAAAATAATTAAAAAAAAACAATAACGATTAAGCTATCTTATACACACGAACGCCACCATACCCATTACAAACCTCACATAACAAGATATAATGAAGTCTGTCTGCATTACTATCTACAACAGCTTGCCTATGACTACACCGGCGCTACGGAGCATTCAGACTCATACTTGCTACGCATGCGAAGAACTTCCTCATCCCACCATCTTCTCCCAACTGCCTCTCCTCATCCCCCTCATACTACGCAACCAGGCGAGCTAACCGTTTGTCTGCAGCGGGCAAGGCACCTTCTTGGGCCGGCCAATCTGTGCTTCGACCAACGGAGCTCCTGATCCATCGCTACGCCGAAGCTCGACAGCTATGGCAGCTACGGCAGCGACTGACTATGCCGCTTCTCCAGACATGACACCTCAGGTACGGATCCTCTGTACCCTTACCCCTAATCGCCCATGTTGTGTATTCCTACGACCCCCTGACTACAACTCCCTACCACCCCAAGCGTGAAAACGGCGAGCCGCAAGCGTCCCAGAAAAAACAATCAATCAGGTACCACGTCAGTCCCAATTGGTCCTAAGCGGTCCCAGATGGTCCCACGCGGTTCTAGGTGGTCCCACACTGTCAAACACTTCGTCGAATGACTACTGAGTCGAAAACTCCTTCCGCCACACTTCTCAAAAAAAAAAAACCGGTGCCGAATCCCAAAAACGCATGCGTCGAGACTACAACAAATGGTCGTCCACGTCCCACGTTAGTCCCAACTGAACCCAGCCAGTCTCAAGTAGTCCAGTCCCACTGCCGCAAGTGTTGGGTAGTCCCAACTACAAAACATTTATCTCATGTGCCGCATAAAAAAATAAAAAAATAAACCCCGCCAGTTGCGCTCAGATTTCGTACCGTCGCATGCTGTCAACCGCCACTATGTCACGCTGCTGCCGCCGTACACACCAATGGTAGCAGACCTTCACCATGAAAAACAGACGCCGCGCCACAACAAAAAACCTTTCAGCGCCGTAAAAAAAAACCTCCGCTGTCGCGCCGCACATCCCACCGTCGCAACTCCACTGCCGCGCCGCACGTCCCACCGTCGTGCCCCAACTCCACTGCCGTGCCGAACTCTCGTCGGAAAATGGCAGCACGTCGTCGCGCCGTGCCCCGTAAGAAAAAAAAAAACGGTAGCGCTCCGTCGTGTCATACCACCATAAAAAGACGGCAGCGCTTCGCCGTGCCGTACCACCATAAAGAAAACGGCAGCGCTTCACCGTGTCGTATCACCGTAAAAAAAAAACGGCAGCGCTTTGTCGTGCCGTACCACCGCAAAAACACGGCGGCGCTTCGTTGTGCCATACCACCGTAAAAAAAAAAACGACAGCGCTTCGCCGTGTCGTACCACCACAAAAAGACGGCAGCGCTTCGCCGTGAGTACCACCGCAAAAAGACGGCGGCGCTTCGCCGTGCCGTACCACCGCAAAAAGACAGCGGCGCTCCACCGCGATGTATTACCGTGCCGTGAAAACAGCAACGTCACTCTTCAAAACAAAGTGTCACCGACGTGCCGTGAAAACGGCAGCGTCACCCCTCAGAATAAAGGTGTCACGCCGACGCCGCGGTATTTCGGCAGCATAACCCCACCACTTGTCGTGCTCCCCGTCGCTCCTTGCCACGCTCCGCTGCTGCTCCTCATCACGCTTCGCTGCCACTCCTCACCACGCTGCCTCAGAGTCCCTCTAGAGACCAGTTGGCCAAGGTGGAGCCGAGTGCTCCAGCCAAGGCTATGGTTGTCTCCTCCTTCGCCGCGCTCCTCCACAGTCCTCCAGCTTCGCCGACAGCAATCCTGCCTCCTCTCCAGCACTCCAACGATGAGGCAAGTGTGTTGTCGCACACTGGCAGCTGGAGGCAAGTGTGAGGCAGTTGGGGGACAGCTGCCTCTTTTGTAGTGGCTGAGGAGGGCAGCAGCAGCCTCAGCTACCCCCAGGCAAAATTTGTCACTTGCTTGGGGCCGTCGATCTGAGCCAGATCAACGGACTGAGGCTATCTCACCTCAGCCACACACTTAGGGTGACAGTTGTACTCAACTGCCCCACTCTTTTTCTCTCTTTTCCCTGCACTTAGCCCTACACTGAGTGCAGGTTCAGCGGGGAAATGACTGTTTCCAGCCAAGTTCCCCTCACTGTCCCTCCAGTTCACAGCTCTGGCCTGAATGACCGCATTCAGGCCAATGCTGTTTGAACTTAGTGCACGGCCGCGACCACGTTCACGGCCGTGACTGTTCCTTTCTCTCCCCTCTCTACTTTTCCTCTTTTCTTCCCTGCCCTCCCCTGAAAACAGGGATGTTGTCAAATTGGGAGAGGTAGGGAAAGAACTCATGAAAATGCACGAGTTGAAATCCGATGGGCTCAGGGCGGGGTGCAGAAAGTACCCTGACCTTAAGCATTTTTAGAAAAATATTCGCTCAATAAAAAACATCTAAAAAAATTCCTGCGCATGGCCTAAGTGCCTGACTATCTACAGAAAAAATTGCAAGGTCAAACAAATTGTTTTAGGCCTCCAAAACAATAGTGGCGCAAACTGAAAAATACAGTTTTTTCATTAAAAACTCAGATTCCGTTTTTCGTTTTCTTTTCTTTTCTTTTCTTTTCTTTTTATTTTTTTCTTTTCTTTTCTTTTTTTTCTTCCCCCCCCTGACAACAGGATGGCAGCTGGCAGGTCAGGAGGAACAGGTCCTCCTCTCTCCCATCCTCCCGTTTCTCTCTCTCTCACTCTCCACTCAACTCCTCCAACCCCCTCTTGCTTTTCAACCCCCCTCTTCGTGCCTGTGCCTGCATACAGCCTACGACCCCAGCCAGATTCAGACACAGGCTAGGGTGGTTCCCTCAGCTGTTGCTGAGGGAACAGTTGCTCGTTTTCCCACGAGCAACTGCCCCCACGCGTTCCCTTTTTTTTTTTTTTTTTTTAATTTTGAACTTTTTCGTATTCTTCGTTTTAGCCCCCCTCGTTTTCCCTGTTTGGTCAAGCTACCACAGCTCACGAACGGGGAGGTGGGGAGAAACGAAGAAGCCAAACAAACAATAACAACAAAAACAAAGACTTACCTTTCTTTACCTGTAGGGTGAATCTCCCCTTGTCCCTGGGGTAGATTCATTCGATTTTGCTCATCCTATCAATCGGAGTAACCAAGGCCAGCCACGATTGGACACTCATATGTTGCAGTCGACGTTGAAACAACCAGGTAAGTCCCTCCCACCTTACTCTTTTCTTTACTCATACTTGGCAGTGTATATGTCTGATTTGTAGGACAGATTCGTTCGTTTCGCTTGGCCTATCGATGGAAGTACCATAGGCCGACATCCAGGTAGGAAACTCAACTCGTTCGCTCCACCGAACGGGTACTTCGATGGTTTCCAAAACGAAAGGGAGAAAAAACCTAAAAAGAATAATAAAACAAAATCTAGAATGAAGAAGAAAAAAAAAATCGAAAAAAAAAAAAAAAAAATCCCAACTTACCTCTCAATACAACGGCTACACGTTTTCAACGGGCGCCTGTCAGATTCTTCTGGGGACACTAAGTCCCCTGCCACTTCTGTAGGCACCATCTGGCGCCGTCAGTTTATTTTTTTTTTTTTTTTAATTATTATTATTATTTTTTTTTCAATACCGTTGGCTTATGCCAACGGTCATGTGGCTTTTCAGCCATGTCTAGTAGGGAGTTGCAGACCCGAGTTCGAGTCCAACAAGACTCAAAAAAAAAAACTTTGGATCTTTTCTCGATTTACGCGTGTCATCCTTGCGCAATGGCCATGCAGCATCCGCGCGGCTGTTTCCAAGCCGTGCGCACGGCCGAAATCGGCCGCGCCAGATTGCTTTTCCATCCCTGGCCAACTCAAAAGAGCTAGCCCAGATAGTGCCGTGTCGGCATCGATCCCCCGAAACCTGCTGGGTGAAAGTTTGAGGCAATACCTACTGGGCTAGCTCTTATCACTGGAACTAGAGCAGCAACCCTTCTATTTGAAGGGTTGCGCCCTGTAGTTTGCCTCCAGCCTGTGGCTCAACAGGCTTCAACTGCTTGAGGCCTTGCAAGCCCTGTCTGCCGCTTTCCCGTAGACGGCAGACCATCCACGGTTAGGCCTCGGCACCTCCCCTATCAGCCCCTTGGCTTGATATTAAACCCGCGGCCCCGAAAAAAAAATAAAAATAAAAATAAAAATAAAAACCTTTCTACCCTTCTTGTGCCGCGGTTCCGTCCTCCATCGCGGCGATCCCTTTTCCACTTACCTAAATAAAATTTTGGCAAACGTTAGTCTCATCAAGTCCTTTAATCCAATGAAAATTCGGACAGCGTCCGACGTTTAAAATCCTCAGCAAATACCCTGACAAGGGTATTTACTCCGACAACGTTATAAGAAGATTTAAAAGAAACGCTAAGAACGATAAAATTCATTAATACATACGAAAGACGTATTAACAAAGTTCATAAAAGTGTTTATTAAACAAGTTGTACCTTCATTATGCTAACTTTCTTCATCATCAGGAAGAGCAAGGCATGCCAAAGTTTTTTTCTCTAACTAATTTGGGAATGTGCACTCCGTTCTCCAAGCGCGATATTTTTTATGTCCACCTCCACAAAATACAATCTGCATGGTGTCATTGCTCATGTGATGTTTTGTCCTTCTTTCATGTTTTCTTCCACACGTTTGTATATTGCATGACAAAACATTTTACAACAGGTTGTGGCACCCAATATGCAAGGAGAATGTGGTTGAAAATCGGCGAGCTTACGTCGTTGTCTACAACAAAAACAACTATCCTCATCCACACAAGAAAACCTTCGATATTATCATCTTGTGAAGGACATAAAAAAACGAACTCACCCTTCTCTACGTCTGTGACGGGATTCAACTCTCGTTTGGGACGCTCGTTTGCCGGTCCTACAGAAAACGACTCTTTGTTCGCACAACGAAAAAAAATTCGAGAATTAAATAATCATTATAGAGTAAAATTACATTCTAAATTTTAAATTTTCATTCCATCTTAAAAAATGTCATTCCAATTATAAAATTTTCCGTCTTACTTGAAAACTTTCCTTCCAAGAATGGGGTATCCCTTCTTATTTGAACTGCATGCTAGAGATGGAATGAAAGTCTGGATGGGTTCATGAAATATTTCAATTGAACTGTCATTCTAAGTAAGGATTTTCTGTCATAAATAGGTTAATCCAATCTAAATTAGACGATGTTTGTTGTAGTAAAATGGAAGTCTTATTAAAACATTTCATAAACTCGTCCAGACTTTCATKTCATCTTGAACAAATAGATGGAGTTGGAAGGGAAAACTCATATTTAGACGGGAACTTATCAAATTAAATTGAAAATTTTAGAATCGGACAAACGTTGGAATGATAATTTACAAATAGTACGGATTTTTTTCTTATGGAATGTTTTTTCAACTTTCATTTCTGATGGGAATTTTTCTGTTGCATCATTCTTCAAGAGGAAGACAATATTAATGTCCTCTGCATTTCCTTCACAATTTATTTCATTGACGGTGAGAATTCATCCTTGAGCGATTCCTTTACAAAGTCACTCCCATAATGGTTTTCAATTGTTTCTGAAAAACGTTTTCTGTACGAGAGCGCACTCTCCTTCGAAACGTTTTTCTCATCCTTCATTCTTACTCACTCATGTTGCTTATTTCTGAACCAATCAAGGAATGTTTTCACGCCTTCAATACCTAAAACAAACTCATTACGATTTCGATTTGGCGAGACAGGCGGTGACTCAAATGACGTATGTATTCCCCGCGGTCAAACTCGACCTGCGGTCGGGATCTGGACCGTAGGCCTCGACCGTGGGCCATCGAGCGTGCTCAAGAATTTATCATTTTATGAAGAAAAAAAAACATTAAGACATGGGGTTGTAGGGTTAAAAAAAAAACTACAACCCTATATTTTTATTTTTGGATTTCAACGTTTTTTTTTTTAATTATTAAAATAAAAACTATATATAAGAAAAAAATAATATTAAAAAGCCTAGGCTACCAGAGTGAACGGTGTCACTTGCCTGACCGGACCAAAAAAAATAAAAAATAAAAATAACACTAGGCTACTAGAGTGGTCCGAGGTCACTTGCCTGGTCGAACAAAAAATAATAATAATAATAATAATAAAAACAATGTATTCTAAATTTAGTGAAAAATTTTGATGTAACCTTAAGGCAACAGTTGTTTAGTTTATTTGTATGCATAACATACTTTTGTTTTTCATATTTTTTTTATTTTTTTTTATTTTTTTTTTACTGGGACTTTCCCCGGTTCTTGCATGGGCTGGCCACCCGAGCCCCGGGCGGCCCGACTGTTAGCCTAGAAATAAAAATATTATTTTAAAATTTTATTTTATATTTTAAATTTGGTGAAGAAGTTTGATGTGACCTTGAGGGAAAAATTGTTTAATTTATTTTTCTGCATAACATAGTTTTTGTTCAAATTTTTGGTTTTTTTTTTTCTTTTTCTTTTTTTGCTGGGACCTTCCCTGGTCCTTGCAAGAGCTGGCCACCGGGGACCCGGGCCGCCCGGCTGATAGCCTAGAAATAAAAACATTATTTTTAAATTTTATTTTTTATTTTAAATTTGGTTAAGAATTTCGATGTGACCTTGAGGCAAAAGTTGTTCAGTTTATTTTTCTTCATAACATAGTTTTTGTTCGGATTTTTGGGTATTTTTTTGTTTTTGTTTTGTGTTGGGACCTTCCCTGGTCCTTGCACGGGTTGGCCACCTAGAACCTGGGCGGCCCGGCTGGTAGCCTAAGAAAAAACAAGATTTTTTTAATTTTTTTTCTTGGTGGGATCAACATGACGCACACATATATTATATGATATATATATATATGTTAATGGACAAATGTAAAGATTAAAGGGAAAAAAAACAAAAAAAAACTAGGCTACCAGCCGGGCTGCCAAGATCACCCTGTTTTCCCAGGTGGTCCGGTCATGCAAGGACCAGGAAAGGTCCCACTAAAAAAAAAAAAAAAACATATATATATATATGTATATACAGGGTCACCAGCCCGTACATACGGAGGTCCCCAGGCAGACCTTCGTACGTACGGGCATTCGGGGTCCCGTACGGGGTCCGAACCCGACGGCGTTCGGCCCCTGCCAAAAACTATTAAAAATAACTGTTTTTTTCTGAATTTTCTTTGGTGAGTTCTCTATGATGCCAGGTACGTGTGTATAAATTTTCAAATCATTAGCTCAAACAAATAAGAATTAAAAATCCCCAAAAATGGTGGTATCAAAACGTGCTCGCCCACGTTGTTTTTCACTTTGTACTTTTTGTTTTTACGTTACTTTGGGGTCTAAACAATTTTATTATTTTTTGAAACGTTTTTAGTGGGTTTTGCATAATGTAAAGCAGATACTTGTAAATTTTCAGGGCATTTAGATATGGCAAAAAAAAAAGAAAAATCACCAAATATGGCAGTGTCCAAAATGTGCTCGTGCACTCACTAATTTTTTTTATTTTTTTATTTTTTATTAGTATTTGTTTTTCGTATTTTATTTTTATTTAAAATTTGGTAAGGAATTTGAATGTTATGCTCGGACAAATATTTTTTAATTTATTCTTATTAATAACATATTCAAAGTTTTTTTTTTTTTTTTTTTTTCGGGGGCGGGGGGGTTCTGCGTTCGGCCCGAACGGCCGAACGTATCCCCAAGGGGTCCCATACGTTCGGGCATTCGGGTTCAGGCGTTCGGCCCGTCCCGAACGCCGGTTACCCTGTATATCTACCCTATATATATATATATATATATATATATATATATATATATATATATATATATATATATATATATATATATATGGTTACCAGCCCGTACGTACGGAGGCCCCCAGGCCAACCTCCGTACGTTCGGGCGTTCGGGGTCCCGTTCGGGGGCCGAACCCCTCCGAACCTGAAGAGGTTCGGACCCCGCCAAAAACTATTTCAGGGCCTAAAAAATATTATTTTTTCTTGAATGTTTTTTTGTGAGTTCTCTATGATCTGAGATACATGGCTCGAAATTTTGAGATCATTTTGCTTAGCCAAAAAAAAACAAAAAATCGCCAAAGATGGCAGTGTCAAAATGTGCTCAACCACTCACTATTTTATTTTTTTTCTGTTTTCGCTTTTTGTTTTCACTTTGTTTCAGGTCCTAAACAATTTTATTATTTTTTTATATTTTTTTAATGAGTTGTGTATCATGTGAGATACACATATATGAATTTCTAGGTAATTTGCCTGCGCCAAAATAAAATGAAAAATCTCCGAAAATAGAGGTCTTTAAAATGTGCCCGCCCGCACACTGATTTTAATTCTCTCCTCAAATTAATTATTTCTGTTATTATTATTATTTTTTTCCGTATTTTATTTTTATTTCAAATTTGGTAACGAATTTGGATTTGACTCGGAGGCAAATGTTGTTGAGTTTATCTTTTTGCATAACATACATGTTTTTCAGAGTTTTTGGACGAGTGCATTTTTTTTATTTTTATTTTTTTGGTTTGCGTTCGGCGCGAACGGCCGAACGTGTCTACAGGGGGGCCCGAACGTTCGGGCGTTCGGGTTCGGACGTTCGGTCCATCCCCAAAAAAAATTGTTTTTTTCTTCCGTTTATGACACACACACATACTGATTGATTGATTGATTGATTGATTGATTGATTGATTGATTAATTGATTGATTGATTGTGATTGGTTGATTGATTGATTGATTGATTGACCGAAAAAAAAAAGAGAAAGAGTACTATAACAAATGTCCACGGGTGTATGTGTGTGTGTGTGTGTGTGTGTATCTGCACGGGGAGGGGGGCGAACCCTCGCCCAACAATCAATCAATCAATAATAATATTAAAAAAAAACAGTGGGTTCGTTCAACCGGTGTGTGTGTGTATGTGTGCGTGTGTGTGTGTGTGTGTGTGTGTGTGTGTGTGTGTGTGTGTCGGGGGAGG
>BFEA01000898.1:115245-125271 GCA_003427395.1 Chara braunii | reverse complement strand
GCTGTCAGAGGTCTAGAACTCGTGAAAAAGGAGGCATCGCTCCACTTACTCCAGACTCAAGAACTAAAGAAACACTCACGAATTTCTCAGCGCTAGATGACAGCCCTTCTACAGCGCTACACGACAGTGACCGCTCGCTTCTGACAGCTCTCGAAGGGTGTTTTCGCGCGCCGTTACTCTCGAGACTTCGAGAGTCGAGTACCTCTTAACCTGTTTTAACCTACCCTGAATTTCACTGCGCGCCTGGTCCCACTCCATTTTGTTTATGGTAATGGGTCTCGCTCCACTACTCTAGAGTCACGAAAAAAATTGTGGGTGCTTCTAGAGCTGTCAGAGGTCTAGAATTCGTGAAAAAGGAGGAATCGCTCCACTTACTCCAGACTCAAGAACTAAAGAAACACTCACGAATTTCTCAGCCCTACATGACAGCCCTTCTACAGTGCTACACGACAGTGCCAGCTCGCTTCAGACAGCTCTCGAAGGGTGTTTTCGCGCGCCGTTACTCTCGAAACTTCGAGAGTCAAGTACCTCTGAGCCTGTTTTTGCCTACCCTGAATTTCACTGCGCGCCTAGTCCCACTCCATTTTCTTTATGGTAATGGGTCTCGCTCCACTACTCTAGACTCACGAAAAAATTTGTGGGTGCTTCTAGAGCTGTCAGAGGTCTAGAACTCGTGAAAAAGGAGGCATCGCTCCACTTACTCCAGACTCAAGAACTAAAGAAACACTCACAAATTTCTCAGCGCTACATGACAGCCCTTCTACAGCGCTACACGACAGTGCCAGCTCGCTTCTGACAACTCTTGAAGGGTGTTTTCGCGCGCTGTTACTCTCGAAACTTCGAGAGTCTAGAGTAGTGGAGCGAGACCCAATCTTACGGAGTCGTCAAAGTTTTCACTCCAGAGCTGTCAGTGGGAAAAAGAGGCTTGACATCCGTGCAACGGAAAAAGAGGCTTGAAATCCGTGCACTCTAGGGTACTCTAGGGTCTCGACCCTAGAGTGCACGGATTTCAAGCCTCCTTTTCTTTTTTCTTTTTTCTTTTTCTTTTTTCTTTTTTTTCTTTTTTCTTTTTTTTTTTCTTTTTTTTGAAGCCTCTTTTTCGCTTGCGCGGATTTCAAGCCTCTTTTTCGCTCTGACAGCTCTGGAGTGAAAATTTTGACGAGTCTGGAGTAGTGTAGAGGCCCAAAGGTGGGTGCAAACACGTTTTCCTCGTTTGGTGATTGCAGTCAGATGCATGCAAGCATGGCCGTGAATGCGCCCAGTGCACACACATTGAACATAGAGATCCAAAGATGAAAAACCAGCCTCTTTCCGCATCACTCACCAAACGTGAAAAGAAGAAAAGCAATGGCGAGTGAACATTCGACGTTCTACCTGAAGATACATGCTCCATTTCGCACATAGACTGACTGTAGTCGCCTGAGGATGGAGACGCACGAAGAGGGGAGGAGGAGGAGATTGGTGGAGGAGGTGTACAAAAAGTGAGAAGTCGCGGCCCGGCAAGATCCTGCCTAAGGACGGGAGAGTGTTTTTTTTTTTTTTTGAAGACGGGAGAGTTTGGTAATGGGCTGGGTAATTTGAACATTCTGAGCATATTTATACATATGTATGTCTACCATAACATTGATTATAGAGGGGTCGGTTTGGTTTGGAGGATGAGGAGGGCACCATTCCGTCAGGCGCGGAGGGGATGATCTGCGGGGTGTGTTGAGAAGACGATGGCCTGATATCGCCATCGCCATCGCCATCGCCATCGCCAGCAAGGGGCATCCAAGTAGGTGGGCTGAGAGACGAAGAGCTGCATGCCGGCTTGATCCTTTCTGCCTGGTCGAGAGCTTTCCACCTGTTTGATGCTTTCCGTCCGCCTGCTCGATCCTCTCCCCCCGCCCGCTTAGTTTTGTCTCCTATGCCCAAAGTCTTTTTTCGGCTCCCTCTTATATACCCCTGTTCCTCCCTGTTTTCAGCGAGCGAGCAAGCGCACATATGGACGTGCGCACTGCTTGCTAGCGCGCGCGTCACACATACACACATATGAGTCGGTGAAAGTCCGACGGAACAGTCTGGCACAGTCGTGCTTTTTTTGAATGTATAGCGAATATGACAACACACACACACACACACACACACACACACACACACACACACGCACACACACACAGAGATAGATAGATAGATAGATAGATAGATAGATAGATAGATAGAGATAGAGATAGAGAGAGAGAGAATATGCCCTCCTCTCTCGCAGCGCATCCCGACTCCGATCCGGCGCATGGCAGATGACGAGGGCGACGTATGCACCTTTGGACTCCCTTGTGCACCAACGGCCTTCAAGCTCCCCCTTATGTACCACCCTTCTCCGTCCCTGTTTTCACTCTTCCCGCTCCGAGAGAAGGGCAGGTTCCACCGTCTTTTCTCGTCTTTTTACTAGTAATTTAGAGAGAGAGAGAGAGAGAGAGAGAGAGAGAGAGAGAGAGAGAGAGAGAGAGAGAGGATCGCGATCTGCTTAAATGGAATTGCCTCCGTTCTTTGCCGAGTTTCATCTGTCTTGTCCCCGTTTCGTTTTGCTGTGTGCTGTCTGTGCCTATCCACGTGTACAGAAAATGGGACAGGACTGAAAGGCCGCTCGCGAAGATCAGCGATCTCGTAAAATCGGGCTTTTTCTTTTCCTCACTGCTGGAAATTGAGAGGCTCTTGTTTTTTTTTTTCCCTTTCGATAGACACGTTTCCAGGGGTGCATTCTGTCCTCAATTTTTGGTTTCATGTGCTTAGCACCACCTCCAGCTCGGTGCTCTTTTTTTTATTCCGTTAATTCATTTCATATATGTATATATAATCAATCCGAAGGAAGAGGAGATCGGAAAGAGAAAAATGCCACCGAAAGAGCAAAAAGCGAGAAACGACAATAAGAGTACGAGATAGATCTTTTGTCGTTTTGCCGAGCCAATCGTCGCCCACGTGGCACTGCCAGCAAAAAGGTCTGTATTTGATGGTAGAGTCTGGACTTTACGATGCCGTGTCAGTTTGAGGTTCTCGTTGATCCACGTGTCAGCTCCAGAGCTTGAGAGTTTTTATCTTCGACGAAAAGCACCTGCCATGCTCCACGTGTCCTTCATTTTAAAACTTGATATGCACCTCCCTCCTCCACCTCTTCGTACTTTTCTCTCTCTCTCCCCCTCACCGATTCTTTTTCTCCCATCACGCCTCTCCCTGTCTTTGTCCCCTCTGTCCATCAGATCGGCATATCGGCATTTTCGGTGGTTGCATGAGAAGGGCATGACAAAGCTCGCGCTCTTCATATCTTCATATCGGCATTTTCGGTGGTTTCATGAGAAGCATGCCTTGTGGCACGCTTCGGCTCTTGTTGGCAGATTGAATCCAAGCATGCCATGCCCGCTTACAGAAGCCTCTCCCCTTTTAAAGATGTACTATCCTCACCCGCGCCGCCTTCGCAGCACCTTCCTCCCCTCCCTGGGGCACAAACCCAGCCCTCACAGGCCAGCCCTGGCATGCCATAGGGCGTCCTCATATGACGTCCCGCTAGAGGATCCGCCTGTCCCATGAGGGCGCCCTGCTGGAAGAACCACCTTTCCCGCGGGGCGGAACAGGGCGCACGAGCTCCGCCGTCGATTCGGAAACCATAGCCGTGACTAACACTACGGTAGCGCAGCGAACATGCGCGCAGGAGAGAGATGGTGGGGAATCCATGATTCCATTCGTGGGGAGCTACGCCTCCTGCTGGAAATGGGGTCCAGCGTCCCTTAGAGAGCACAATCAATTCCCAAATAAAACAGAGTGGACAGCTGTGACAGTCCAGGATCTGTCTCTCCTCAAGCCCGAATGGCAGAGAGGGTGCCAACCCTCCCTTGCACGAACCGGTTCACCAGAATGGGCGCCAGCTAAGAATGACCTCCTACCTTCTTCCCCCGAATACAACGTACGGTCATTATAGCTGTATTTAGATTGAAAGATACGCCGAATTCAACTAGAATGACCGTACGTTGTATTCGGGGGAAGAATGTGCTCCGTGGGTGCATCGGCATGCCTATCAGTTGGACGCCCCAGGCTGTGGGCCAATAGGTCAGCGCTGTCAATAGCCTCGAATCGTCCCAGAATGAACACAGCAGATTTTGTGTTTTCGCCTGCAGGAGGAAAACAAACAACGTGAAGTTTCAATTCAAAGCTGTCGCACCAAAAAAAAAAAAGAAAAAAAAAAAGAAGGTCAGCTTTAGCGAAATCGCTACGTAATATAGCCATCTCCGGGCTGCTCCCTATCCCGTCTGTCTGGGTGGAGATGGCCACCGTTAAGGTCTTCTTCTTTGCCGTCAAAAAAACTTATTCTTCACCGTTACCAGTCTTCTTCCCCGTTAACGGTTTTGAGTTGTGAGTGCTGGGCTCACGCTGTCTTTTTGGCCTTCCCGAGCTCTTGTTATTTAATTTATTAATTTTAAAATCGTTAATCACCGTAATTTTGCTGCGGAATTCAGACCGGATAGGGTTAATTTGGCAAAGAATTTGTTTTTTTATTTTTATACATACGACGATATATATATCGTCAAACAGAGCTATCTATATATAAGCAAACAGAGCTGCGCGGTAAACCGTAGGCAGAGAGGGAGAAGAGGGCAACAAACGAGGGTCCGGACTGTGAAGAACTGTTTCGTCGTATAGAGGTTCTGAACAGGGGGAGTTGTAAGGAAGAAGATGAAAAATGAATTGATATTTTTTTGTTTCCTTTGTTTGTTTTTTTCGCTTTTGCGCTCTGATATCTATGTGACGATATATATATACAAATCACAGCCCCTCGTTTGTTGTCCTCTTCTCTCTCTCTGCCTACGGTTTACCGGGCAGTTCTGTTTGTGACGAATTCATTTTTTTTCCTTGTTTTCGCTTTTGCACTCTCATATTTATGTGATGATATATACCATATAAAGAGGTGACGAACAGGTGGGGCTTTCCTTCCTTACTCCTTTTTCTTTTTCTTGTTGTCTTTTTCCGCCTTTGCGCTCTGATTTCCATTGTGACGATAGTGCTTGCTCCGAACCAGTGAAAATTGTATAAGCAATGTTCGATCAGCAGGAAACCACAAAAAAGTACGGCCGCTCGCCCTAGCCAGCGACCGCCGAGCTGTTTGGGATCCTCAGAGACTTTACGCAACGCATCTCACTTGTTTTGACTTTGTTTTGAGCCATTGCGGCTAATGTTCCTAATATCATGGAAGCAATACTGCAAAAAAAGAAGATTGCATATTCCCGGAACTCCACAAGCTCTTACGAGCCTGTGTTTAAGTGGACCATCCACTCGTTTACAAAAGATTTTAATTTCACAATTACTAAGTCACTGGTTACTCAAAATCATGGCTATTCTGTTATATATATCCCTATATATATCCCTGATGAGTCAGTAGGTGAAACTTATACATCCCTGATGAGTCAGTAGGTGAAACTCCGACGAAACAGTTTGTCACAGCCCCAGAATGTTTTGACATCCTGGTTGGTCTTGTCCCGTCGTTTGGCCTGTGGACAGGGGCGGTGCTTGCATGTGGGACTTGTCATCTGGGATCTGTTTTGTTGCCCCCTGTTCTGTTTTATTTGGCTGTTCCCTTCCTCTTTTCTTTGCCTCTTGGCCTTTTGGCTGTGTGCAAGTGAGTCGATATGACACACGGGAGTGGGGGCAGCAGCCCCTCAACCTACATCCACGTGGGCGGCCTTGTACGCAAGAGGAGGTTCTGAACAGGGGGAGTTATAAGGAAGAAGATTAAATCATGAATTCATTTTTTCCTGTTTTCCTTCTTTCTTTCT
This sequence comes from Chara braunii, assembly GCA_003427395.1. Lineage (NCBI taxonomy): Eukaryota > Viridiplantae > Streptophyta > Charophyceae > Charales > Characeae > Chara > Chara braunii. The sequence goes on along the minus strand of BFEA01000898.1, from coordinate 119,473 downwards.
TTCTTTTTCCTTTCTTTCGCTTTTGCACTCTGATGTATGCTTGTGACGATACTGAACAGGAGGGGGAGTTGTAAGGAAGAAGATAAAAACTGAACTGATATCTTTTTTGTTTTCCTTTGTTTTTTTTCGCTTTTGCGCTCTGATGTTTATGTGATGATATATATATCGTCATATTCATATGTATATATAAAAGTTTCAGATTGTATTATAAACTTGAAATTGAGCCTGGGAATCCCTCAACATCTCAACCCGAAAGAACCTGGGGGCCAACACCCAGCTAAACCTTCGGCTTGTGCTGGAAACCGGGTCCAGCATCCCCAAAACTGCAACTTCAAAAAAATACCACAGCTGGATAACAAATTCTAAAATCAAGGAAGGCAACGGACTGTAGAAAATTATCTCGAAACAACCAAGGACACCCAACTATTCTAACTGGGAAGCTGGGTATTACCCAACTTCGCTCAAAGATGTTAAAGAAATGATAACAGTTGTCCTCTGCAGCAGACCAATTCAATCATTTCAATGATCAATCCAAGTTCCACTGTGACCTGAACAGCTGCGAAGTACTCAGTAACCCACCCAGTGACACAGGTAATGCAAAGCCTGGTGTTTGAAAGCCCAGAAGGGCCAGAACTTTGCACAAGTCGGCAGCCCCTAAGAGAGAATAGAACAGTCCTACGTCGCTCCGAGGCCAAGATCTCCCCTTTCAGTTCTTCTGAGTGGGAGGTTTCGTCTCAGAGCCCGCCAAATCACCCTCATGATGACACCTCTGCAGACTTGGGCAATGTAGCCCCTCCCAGAGTCAAAAGGTCGTTGAAGAAGTAGAGCAGCCAGATCGGATCCATGATTCAGACCAGGTGATCCCGGAGGCCCCGGATTTAGACCAGTGCTTCCTCCACCATTGCCAGATCAGGAGGGAGGAGGGACAGACGATCCGHAAATGGGAAATGGTTTCCCAAGCCCTGTCCCATTGAGAACATTGCTAAGGAGACCGTCATGCCTTCAGATGCCAGCCAGGCCCCCGAAGGGACTGCTTGCATAGACTGCAGCTATAACAGACTCGCAGCCTTCTGATCTGGAAGCTTTTGAACCTTTTTTTTTGTTTGTTTTTTTGTTTGTTTTTTGTTTTTGTTAAAGACACCAGCGCCGGCCTGCTAGAGGAAGTGATAAGAGAAGCTCCCTGTAGCAGGCCTGTTGCCCGGTGCTCCGATCTATTGGTGGGGAGCGTCACCTGCTGGAAACCGGGGCCAGCGTCCCTTAGAAGTAACATATACTCAGCAAACGGAGGTACAGAAGAGCCCGCCAGCATTTATTGCCCTGGGAGACCAAGAGATTAACTGCGTAGGCCCTGCGGGCGGCCCGCGGGGGAGGGATAGGGGGGCAGGGGGTGGKGCCGTCCTCCTTGGGGGGGCTCCAAAGAGAGACCAACCCTTTTGCCTCCTCCTCCCCCTCCGTCCCCACCCAGTTGTCTTCTTGCAGAAAATCCACCACCCCCGATAATGGGTGTCGGGGGAAAGGGGTCCAAAAAGTCAGACGGGGGTTGCAGAGGGATACTGGGGTCCACAGATGTCCAGTCATGAAAGCTCAGCCTGTAATCCCCCTGGCGAAGTCGTCTCTTGACGGGTCCTCCTCGGCCGGGGCCACCCATGATGCACCCTCTGTCCAAAGAACCACCGCCATCTGTTCTTTCCCGATTAGGAAAATAGGTCGTTCCGAAATGGGAATGGCCGTCCTATCCCTCCATTTATTTCTCTGAAGAGTTTTTTTACCATACTGAGTGCCTATCGCTGAATTCAACTCGACCGACGACCGGTTAATATTTGATCGCCTTGTTTTCCTCTCTCGTAGTCCCTACCAGTGCCTTGCTGTCATGGAGTCAAAGCTGCAGCTAGATCCAGATGGTTTGACTTGAGTTGACTTGAATTGACTCTGATTGACTTGGATTGACTTGGATTGGGTTGTTTTGAGTTGATGCAACAGATTGATTCGAGACTGTAATAATTGCTCTTTGTTCCCAGTCTGGGGTGGAGTTGCCACTGGCAGGCTGTCACCCCCTCCAGCTGCCAAGTATCAGGAACCTACTGTGTAGGTTTTTTTGCATCAAGATCATCAGAGTACCTACCCGGTCCTACCGGCGTTTACGTGTGGAGGGGAGACTGTAAAGATGGACACCGAAGCTAGCAGCAATCTTGTAAATGGACAAATAGCCTTTATGCTTGACCTGTACCGCGCTGCATTGTCATCGACGGGTGCTAACGCTCAAAGCGAGAAGCTACTGAATGTAGCGCTCTCGCCAGTAAGCATAGCTCTCGCCCTGGCCGTCATCTCTGGTGGTTCAGCAGGAAACACGTTGAAGGAAATAGTTGATGTTCTGCGGCTGCCCAGAGAATCTGATGTGGCTTCTGCTCATTCTTCCCTAGCAGGTCTGCACCGGAATCTGCTAGGGAAGCCCAGTGCCGACTCCTGCCCAGAGTCAGCTGCAGCCGCAAAAGTTCAGATTGCGACCGGAGTTTGGGTGAGTGACCGGTTCCCGTTGAAGAAGGAGTACGAGGATCATGTTGGGACGTACGAGGGCCGTGTGGTCCCTGCAGATTTTGTGGGGRCAGCATCACAAGTCAGTGCTGAAATCAACCAGTGGGTGAGTAAACAGACGTCGGGAAAGATACCCGAGATCGTCCCGGCTGGTCTGCTTAATGCAGAATCTGTCATTGTGCTTGTTAACGCTCTCTACTTCAAGGGATTATGGCACAAAGTCTTCAATCCGGCGTCTACTGCCCCCAGAGACTTCAAGATACCATCCAAAGGTGGCGGCATCGMCACGGTGTCGGTTCCGATGATGAGGAACAAAGGAAGTTACAGAATGGGAGAGCAAAACGGTTTCCGGATTCTGCGGTTGCCGTATCAGGTCGGGGGAGGAGCAGAGACGGAGGAGGAGGTCCGTGAGCGTGAGCTGGCTATGTATRTTTTCCTGCCGAACGAGGTGGATGGGCTTGCAAAGATGGAGGAATCATTGAGTGCGGAGTTGCTGACRAAGTCCTTCAGCAGTATGTTCAGTGTTGATTTTGACCGACTTTTGCTCCCTAAATTCAAAATCTCCTCGAGTCTGGAACTCAAYGGGCCACTCATGGACATTGGCATGAAGAGCGCTTTCGGCAGCGATGCCGACTTCTCAAACCTCTTCGGTTGTGATGCTCCCTCGATTTACATCTCGGATGTCCTCCACAATGCATGTGTCGAGGTTGACGAGGAGGGCACGGTTGCTGCGGCAGCAACTGCCRTAGTCTGTGGGGTGAYGTGTTGGAGACCCCCTATTGAGTTTGTTGTCGATCACCCTTTCCTTTTCATGATCCGAGAGGACACATCGGGTATGATTCTATTCGTTGGCCGTGTCGTTGATCCTCGTCCATCCGTGGGTTTGTGAATGTTACAGCGTCCTTTCAGTTCTTCAATGGGTTTGTATAACTTTGTAATGGATGGGTGCCAGACTCTCACACCTAAGCGAGAGTGCATCTTCCTCGTGTTGGTCGTGGTGTAATTGTACAGATGCGTTAATTTTTAATGAACAGAGAATGAGCTGCAATCGTTATCGAAAGAGCAGGGGGCTTCAGTGTGCTTGTCCTTTCTTTTTTTTTTTTTTTTTTTTTTTGGGAACCCTTGGCTCAGTTGGCTGTCTAGAGGGGGTTTGTGACTCCTTGTCCACCCAGTGTTCACTGTGAATGTCACATTGCTCTTGTTGGAGTTTTTCAAGGCGTTGTGCAATGGATGGATGCAACACCACAGGCTGCCTGCGGTGTGGCTGAATGGAATGCATAATATGTAAGTGACAGTGGTTACATTTAGTGGTTACATTTATCATATAAGTTACATAAATCATGATAAATCATAAATGTACTAACTGTTGGTAAACTGGTCGGGAGCTCGAGTCCTCGTGGGTGCGTTGAGTGTGGGTCGGTACCGTCTTCCATGCAACGTGTTGCCTTCCCTGTGGCTGAATGGTATTACACAGCTAACTGTGCCTAAAGGTTACACAAGACCAGCGGGCGTAGCTTGGTTGGCACACCCTTGGTCTGTTGAAATCCAGACCTTCAGTTTGAATCCAGATGCCATCAGATGAACAGAGCAAAATAATTCTGGAATTATCTAGGCTGGTCAGTTAATATAACTTCATGAGTTCATAATGATATCTCAAGACTGTATGCCCTCCCCCCCCAACCCCCCCCCAACGCCC
>BFEA01000898.1:96073-115216 GCA_003427395.1 Chara braunii | reverse complement strand
CACACACACACACACACACACACACACACACACAGAGAGAGAGAGAGAGAGAGAGAGAGAGAGAGAGAGAGAGAGGAGGCATCTTTTCTTGTGTACATCTGATGAGGAGTGGAGCGAGAGCCTTCTGCCGCTTTTTTTTTTTTTTTTTTTTTTTTTTGACAAAAACTAAGCTATATTCTTCTCTCAAACCTTTCATCATCTTTCAAATTATTTCAGCATGCCCACAGTGCGGCCATGAGATGTTCCGTTCCGATCGAAAGGCAGGAACCGGTGCATACTGGAATCTAAGCCTAGAACCCCACTATAGAAATCCAGCCCCACGTCGTCAAGCATATGAGCAGAAGAGTTTTATGATTAATCCACCAGTACTTCAGAGGCACTTTTTCTCCGGTGCTGGAAACGCACTGTGCAGTGTGCACCAAAAACAGAGTGAAAGTGTCCTTGTTATGTGCTCTATTGATTCAAACCGCATTCAAATGTTCCCATAGGACCCACACGCATGTGTAATGACAGGCAGACTGGAGAGAGCAGATTCACACCATAGCCATGGAGAGATATTGCACAGCGGAAGCCTCAACCAAAAGCGAGCCTGTGAAGCCAGGCGCTGAATCAGATCTGGCATTAGCCTGGACGCCGTTGAAGAAGCCTGCCTGGATCTCGTTGAAGATGATGATGGCAGCAGCCACAACCAAGATGCCGCTGCAGAGATGAAGAGAGTGGCAGTCCTCTAGCCTCCAAACAGCAGCAGAGTGATGAAGAGGAGGAATACCAGCAACAAGAACTGTGAGGACCCCGGCCTCAATCTTCTTATTGGTAATATCAGCCTTGGGCACTGGGCCCGTTTAAAAAAAAAAAAAAAAAAAAAAAAAAAAAGAAGAAGAAGAAGAAGAAGAAGAAGAAGAAGAAGAAGAAGAAGAAGAAGAAGAAAGAAAGAAAGAAAGAAAAGGAAGGAATCTTCTACCTGCACGCCGTGCACAGCCTTGAATCTGGCAGGCAGCTCCAGCTATGGCTGCCTAGCCTTCACGAAGCAGCAGAAGCTTCAGTGCTGTAAAAATAGTGCAGCTGCCGTTCCCCACATCGAATTTCCCACTGACTGAGAAAAGAACCCGAAACTAGTCGGGCTCTGTTTTCAAAAAAAAAGAAAAAAGAAAAAAGAAAAAAAACTAAAAAAGTCTCTGACCGTCCATTCAGTCAAGATCTACAACCCAGATGTTGCCTCCCCAGACCTAGGACAGACCACACAGCAACACCCATCTGACCGTCCAGTCAGTCAAGATCTACGACCTCTCAGCCTACATGCATCTAAACAGACACATAGACTAGGAGGAGGAAACGAATCTACAGCAAGCGAAAGAGGCCCTACGGTCTTCACCCGAATAGAACGCCCGGTTATTGTAGCTGTATCGACACTGAAAGTTAATATGCCAAATACAGCCCATAATGACCGGGTGTTCTATTCGGGTGAAGACGGTAGCGGTCTGCTGAAAACCAGTTCAGAAAAGGACAAAACAAAATGCCAGATGGCCTAAGGGCGTCGCCGCACGGGACACGAAACGATTGCATCTTCCCACAGAAAATGGCCAGGTTCATCGGTTTGCTATAAATAGGAACGAGTGTATTTTGCCACTTTCCTGGGCAGATGCGCTCGTTTCGTTTTCGTTTCGTGCGCCGTGCGGCGAGAGCCTAAGGCCAGCCAACAGAGACTACCACAACCAGATCTAGGGATCGAGTCCAGCAAGGCTCAAAACAAACAAACTCATTACAAGGCACGGGATAAAAGCCCCCGTCCCGGCTCAAAACGACAGAACGAACTACAAAGCCGGACAACTTAGGGCGGGCGCATCTGGCCATGTTCTAGCGGGGCAGTTCATTCTCATTTTGCATATTTCGAGAGTGGTGTGGCAACGCCCTTATAGTGTACAGCCCCACGGGGAAACTGCGATTTAGGGCCTCATCCCACCCTACTTACGGTAAGTAGAAGTCAAAAACAAACGAAAAAGAAGGGCCCGGGCCGCAGCGTTCGGACCGTGAAAGAAAATTTGTACTCCTCCGTCCCGTTATTGCAGGAGATATTACGTGGGTGGCGGCGTGCTTTGTGTGGCTGCGGCCTTTCTTGGACGAACCTGGCCAGGTAACGGGCAAAAAAGATAAGAAAAAGAAAACATAAAAACACGCCATTCTTTTGGGAACAGGGTACAGGCCCGTTCCTTTTCCGAAACGGGCAAAACGGAGCTCCCGGAGTTCACTCCGCGAACGCCACGTCCTAAACCGTTTTCGGAGCCCCCGGGGTTCAAGGGAGCCGGTGGGATACCAAGAAAATGGATATTTTACTTAACGTAAGTATGGTGGGATGAGACCCTTATTGCATCCTTCTGCCTGGTGCCGCCATTTGCTCGATGCCTACTGGAATCGAAGCCTCCAGCCCCACTACGGCCTTCACCCGAATACAACGTACGGTCATTATTGCTGTATCTAGACTCAAAGTCGCCCCAAATACAGCTATAATGACTGTAGATTGTATTCAGGTGAAGACGGTAGCGGAATTCAGCCCCATGTCTTCAAGCATATATCAGCAGAAGGGTTATGCGATTAAACCACCAGTAGTACTTCTAAAGTCGTGCCCGTTAACGCGGCGCGATTTTAGGAAATGTACGGGCCACTACAGGAGCGCCCAAATTCATCCGACTAGAAACGTTTCTTGTACTCTATTTTTTTAACGCGGCCGATAGCTGGGCCAAGTACCGGTGGAAACGCACTGTGCAACAAAAACACAATGGGCCTTGCTGCACTACTCTCAAAATGTGCAAAACGAGAGTGAATCTTCCACTAGAATATGGAAAGATACACGGCCATGAGTTTTGTCTTTTGTGCATTTCAAGAGTAGTGCAACAAAAACACAATGAAAGCCTCCGTTCTGCCTGGTGCCGCCAGCCATCTTGCTCCAGTGGCAGAGCCCCGAAAGTCGCGGCAGCATGCAAGCCTCAACTTTGGGAAAACGGCTGAGTGAATGTACTGGTTAGCAGACACCGTGCCACCGATGAAAGAGGAGGACGTCAGAAGCAATCGGCGAACAATATGAATATCCAATTATTTAAATTGAATTTGAAAAAAAATGAATATAATATTAGATGATTTATTTTAACAATAGAAAAAGAAAATCATCAATGAATCGTAATTTTCTTTTTATGATACAACAAAAGAAATCATTTCACCAATGAATTTAATCTGAATCTAGACCTCTCCACAAACACGTCCAGATTCCGATATATACTTATTGCAATCACTTTTGCCAGTAGCATGTCACCCCTTCTTTAGAAACACATTTGGTACATTTGGGAAGTCTCCATTCTGACAAGAGCGGGGTTTTGAACCCATGCCCTTTTGGACTTAGCCTATCAATTGGCAAACAACAAGTGGCAAACAATTCAGACCATCAATCGGTTGGCGAACAAATATGCGTCTGAAAACAGGAATTGGACTAGAACACGCGCCCTTTCGGACTAGCACCTGGAGGGAGATCTGGAGAGGCACTTGGGACTTCTTCAGAAACATTTTGCAAGAGTCTCCATGCTGACAAGAGGCGGGTTCGAACCCATGCCCTTTCGGGGACAGACTTCAGAGACAGCCTGCAGAAACATCTTTCAGAAACATTTGCCAAATATGCATATGCATGCTGACAAGAGTGGGATTTGAACCCACAGACTTCAGAGACAGCCTCCTCCAAAAAAACAGCCTTCAAAGATATTTCCCACATATGCATGACAAGAGTGGGATTTGAACCCACGCCCTTTCGGACCAATACCTGAAACTGGCGCCTTAGACCGCTCGGCCATCTTGTCATAGAAACATCGCCGACCGTGGGGCTCGAACCCACGACCACAAGGTTAAGAGCCTTGCGCTCTACCGACTGAGCTAGGTCGGCTGCTTGTATCGAGGAGAAATCATACGTAAATAGCTAGTAGGGTACTTTAGGGGGTTCTCCAAGGAAGAACTTTTAGAAATTTAGACCTCGCTGCATAGCTCGCAAATGTGACAAAGACCAAACAAATAGCGAGTGTATATATATATACCTGATGAGTCGGTGAAACTCCGACGAAACAGTTTGTCACAGCCCCTCGTTTGTTGTCCTCTTCTCCCTCTCTGCCTACGGTTTACCGTCGGCAGTTCTATTTGACGATATATATATCGTCAATATATATATATATTAGCGGGGAGCTCTGGGAGGTGGTTTCCGATGGTTTCAGGAGACTTGGTGTCTCAAACCAACAGTACTTGGCCCAGCTATAGGCCGCCGAAAAATATATAGATTACAAACGTTTCGAGTTGGATGAATTTGGGCTCTGCTTTGCTGGCCCGTACGTTTCCTTAAAAACCATGGCTGTAGGGAGTACCGGTGGTTCAAGGGAGCCGTGGCAAGCATAGTAGAGAGCAAGCTGCTACTGAACTCTTGGTTTTATAGGGAATAGCGGAAAGCACAGCTCAGGCCTAACCTGGGCACTAAGTCCGGAACCAGGAGCTCCAAACAGGTCCCAGGAGACAGGCGGATGGGACGGTGTGAAGAGGAGTGTGAGCGCCGCACTTATTCTGGACTACCACAGTCTTCCCCCGAATACAACGTACGGTCATTATAGCTGAATTTGGGGTATCTTTCAGTCTAAATTCAGCTATAATGACCGAACCTTGTATTTGGGGGAAGACTGTCGTTCCAAGCACTGTGTTAGGTAGGCTCCCCGAGTTTGATTATAATGCTAAGGAGATAGAATAAGTCTTAGGGCCAGATCCCACTGGCAAGCACCATTGGAATACTAAGTGTCTGAATCTGGACATGTTCCGCGCAGAGATGCAGAAAAGCAGATCAATCACAGTTTTCTGCACCTCACCACAAACATGTCCAGATTCGGACACTCATTCCAATCCTCTTTGCCAGTGGGATCTGGCCCTTAGAGCAGGTAGAACACACATGATGAAATAGGAAGTTACTACTTAGTCTTGTCAGAACCCACCCTCTTACCTTTTCCTTCCTCCCTTTGTCTTCCCTATTTCTCTATGTCGGTGGGTTGGAAGTGGAGTTGGTTTGTCTTCTTCCCCTCCCCCTCCCCCTCCCCCTCCCCTCCCCCCAGGGACTTTTCCTTGGTGTGTGTGGTTTTATTTTTCTCCCTTTTTCCATCAGGTTTCTGTGGCTTTGTGCGCCTTGGTGGCAAGTTTTTTTTTCCCCAGAGAAGGGGATCCAGGCCAGAGGCCCAATGGGGCCACAGTGTTGTGCCTAATCTAAGTTCCTCTTTCTCTGCACCGAGGCTAAGTAATGGTCCCAGTATTGTTACTCCGGGTTGTTTGTGGAGGACTTCCCGGCCTTCATGACTCTTGGCAATAAAGTCGATGGTTTGTTCAAAAAAAAAAAAAAAAAAAAAAAAAGCTTATTTATTTATACAGTTTATAGTAACTTTATACTTATGTATAACATAGTTTTTTTTTTGTTTTTTTTTTCCCCTTTTACATATGTATAACATAGTGTTTTCTTGTTTTTTTTTTTCTTTGCTGGCAAGGACGGGCCGCCTGGGCAAACAAGGTGACCTGGGTGGCTTGGCTGGTAGCCCAGGTGCAGTTGTGCCACCGTTCTGAATCGATGCATTTCTATTACAAAATCATAAGCCGCTATGGCTCAGTGGTAGAGCATCTGTCTTGTAAACAGAAGGTCCAGAGATCGATACTCTGTGGCGGCAATGAGTCATTTTTCTTTGAGGAACTGCTGATTTGATCGGGCCCATCTGTCGTGTAAGCAGAAGGTCCACAGATCGATACGCTGTGGCGGCAGCAGAGTCTTGATCAGAACTTGACCCATCTGTCTTGTAAACAGAAGGTCCAGAGATAGATACTCTGTGGCGGCAGCGGAGTCTGTTCTCTTGGAGACACTATTTTTGTCCCAGAAACTTTGATTGGACTGGAACTCACCCCGGTTATCATCTCTGTGTTCGGTGAGTGCAGAATGAGGCCCCTAGAACGAACAAGATTTGGGAGAAAATATGTTGCATATGTTGTTCCTGGCCTATTGGCTAAGATCAAAGAGGGGGGGGGCGGGGGGGGGGGGGGTTAGGGAAGGAAAAACATCCGTGGGCGAAATAGCGAGATAAAGTGAAATCTCTCAAAGGACTTTCGTTGTGTTACTTACGAATTTGCTTTTCTCTGTTCTCTTGTCCATGAGGACATTGGTCCAAAAATGAAAAAAACAATACTGGGACCTGTACCCAGATTCCTTGTTCTTCTGGGTTGTTTGTTGAGGATTCCCGGGCTCTCCATTTTGTGTGAGTAATCAAAAGAGCTGAGTCTTTTTGTGTAAAAAAGAAAAAAACAAACTATGCCGGAGTGTAGTAGCCAGTTTTGAAGTCAAGTTTTGAAGTCAGGGGAATAACATGCACCTGCAACTTGGGGTGGAGTGCAGTCACTGTGCCAAAGTGGGCAAAAAGGACAGGAATGACGCTTACGATGTCCTGCAAGTTCAAAATTCTTTCTTTCTTTTCTTTTCTTTTTCTTTTTTTTTTTCTTTTTTTTCTTTTGCAAGTTCAAAATTCTGAAAAATGGGAGGTGCTGTTACTGGTTGTTTCCCCGTGCACTGGGGCGGGAGCAGGTACCGGTAGTGGGTCTCCCATTTTTGGGCTGTGGCCTTAGGTGGGTTGGAAAACGATCCGGGTGGAGAGGGGTGGAAAAGGGGAGCACGGTGGGTTCGCTGACGTGGACCACGCCTCGCGCTCAACGAACACCCACCCTAAGCTCTCTCTCTCTCTCTCTCTCTCTCTCTCTCTCTCTCTCTCTCTCTCTCTCTCTCTCTCTCTCTCTCTCTCTCGTTCGCTGACGGTAGATTCATGCCCTTTTCCATTAGAGTCGTGCTGCTGGACGAAATTGGGTCTGCACCTCGAGTATGTGTCTTTCTGCTCTAGCCATATATCTTATGCCAGATTCATTTCCCTTTTTAGACACTTTTTTTCTTTCAGAATCTTGTTTGGCTGGGATCCTACTGGGACCCAGCAGCCAATCTCGCCTGGTAAGGCTTCCAAGTGGCATTCAGGAGGTCTTGGGTTCAATCTCCATAAGCATCATCTACCTTCCTGGACAACGTTGGCACCTGCCACCCTAGAGATGAACTTCAATCACAAATCAGCATTGAGCAGTCTGCTGATGTTTGTAGGGAAGGGGAGTGTGTTGGCCAGATCTAGTCCTTCCTCTTTTTTAACAAGGACTCGATCTGACTAGTCATTTTAACAAGGACTCGATCTGACTACTCATTTTGTGATTTTGCGAGTTTGAGGGCCTAGTGTGAGTATGCTCTAAGGGGCCTAGCATAGAATGATTTCTGGGAAAAAAAAAAAGAAAAAAAAAAAGAAAGAAAAAGAAAAGAAAAACGCCCCCCGACGTTACTTCCCATCCACAAGCACACTCTGGCCCCTAGTCATCTGCCAGAACATGGAAAGATACATTATCAGAAAAAGCAAAAGCAAAAGCAAAAGCATGCACCTTATAAACCTCGCGTGCAGGCAAAACAAGACCTGCATGAATATCAGAAAAAGCAAAAGCAAAAGCATGCACCTTTTAAACCTTGCGTGCAGGCAAAACGAGACCTGCATGCATCTGGCTGCAACTCCGTCCACTCTCGGGCCGAGTATCCATGCGTCTGGCCTCAATTCCGCCCAGACCCAGAAGTGCGACCTCGGAAACATTTACAAAAATTCCTAAACTAGAAACAGTACAACGACCTCGAGCTGCCCGCACATCACTAAAGGACCACACGGCCCTCTCCCAGGACCACAAACGACCGGTCCGTGCCCGGTCACTGACCACAACCCTTTATTGCATGCAAGCACGCAATGACACCCTATATACCCCTGTAACCGGTCGACAACTCCACCCCTGTAACGGGTCGACGACTTTCCGGATATAGAAACCCACGCTACACGACAAAAGACATCCATGCCTACGCGGCGAACGGTAGTTCTTATCTGTTCTTTTTTTTATTATAAAAAGCTGCCTTCTCCTCATCGGGGGACAGCCATATATTTCTCTCTCACCTCACATATCTTTTTAACTGGCATGTCATGGAAAATATCTTTCTTTCTTTCCTTTTTTTTTTTTTTTTTTTTTTTTTTTTTTTTTTTGGGAAAAAAAAGGAATCCGTTGTAATGAAAGTAAAATGAGGCCGGGAATCCCTCACAAACAACTCGGAAATGAAACTGTCACAGGCTGGGACCATTACCCAGTGTCGGTATGTGGGTTTTACCCGAACAACACTTGGCAGAGCCACAATATCCTCAATCCAAACAAGAAGTGCGGCTCGTCTTTCAATGAGGCCAGACAGCAACCTTGAAGCACCAGTACTTGGCCCAGCTATCGGCCGCGGCGCTTCCCCGTTAACGCGCCGCGCCTTTAGGGCTTTGGGGTACCGAACCACAATGGCTGGAAGCACCAGCCAAAAAAAAAAAATGAAACGGTACCCCCGCGCTTCGGCAAAAATTGCCGTGCAGGGGCATTCCAGGCTCAGCATCGATAGCTGGGCCAAGTACTGGTGGTTTAAAAAGGAAGAAAACTGTATCAGAAAAAAAAAAGAAGAAGGCCCCAATCAAACAGAAAAACAACCCTGTCCTAAGCTAGCCTAAAACCTAATCAGGGGTAATGCCCCCTTACTGCCCCTCCTACTGCGGCGCGGCGGACCCATTGGTCCATCTACATCTGGGCACTCCCGAAGCCCGACGTTCCCTCTTGCCTCCTACTGCGGACCTTACAACCGAGTGCCCTGGCTGGTACTTAAGGATAACGACTCCAAACTAATAAACCTACTAACAACATGGTCGATTCCATACGATTAAACACTTCAGGAGTTTTGGTCCTCTCAAAGCTAAAGAGATTGCGATACTTGGGACTTTACACCGAATCTCAAAGCTAAAGAGATTGCGATACTCGGGACTTTACACCGAATCTTAACTAACTCAACGAAACAATCAGAGGCAGTTGACGTGATAAAGTGGTTTTTTGTTGAGGCTCGCCAGCTGGGGTATCCAGTTGAGGTTCTGAGACACGCTGTTTTTGCCATACGAAAAGCAAAGCTTAATAAAAAAGCTGCCGCGAGGATCATCAGGTGGCTACATGAACTGGAAAGTAAGTAGCAAATCAGGACGACAGATGAACAGGCTCTGCCGACTGAACGCCTTTAGGGACTGCCGGTCACAGGACCTCGGAGTTACCTGACTGACTGACAACGTCGCCGGGACATTCCAAGTCTGACTGGAATTTCCGCATTCAGCGCTACGGCCATAACTGTCGCGCCTCTACAACGGACGGGATACTGGACTACTCACTTCAAACTGAGAAGTACCGCAAGCACGTGGGTACTACGGAGCACCGGAACAGTCAGGTACGGTGTTTCATTTTTGAAAGTAGGATTGGTACAGAAATTTTGGTACAATGTATCTAGCATGCAGACTGGGCATGAAGGGCTAAAAACAATTTTGGATGAGAATTTTTTTTTGAAGAGTGACTAAGTACATTGCATTAGCAGGCAGATCGGGTTTGACGACTCCAGCGATCCGACGGAGCAGACTGACTGGTGATCTGGGAAGGAGGATGAACGGCGGGAGGAATGGAGTGTACCTGGAACTTCGAATACGGGAGGCAGCCTACGGGAGAACACTATTTATTCAGTAGAACTGAGAGTTTTCATCGCCTGAGTGGACGAGGCAGAAGGGCGATGCTGGCTTGCGATTCGCAAGGCAGCTATTTCATGTTTAGCACATTATGTCCTCCGCGAGAGTAAAGCCTCACATTTTGTGCTACATTGAGTATGAACGACTTTTCATGCAGCCCACCTGAGCATACGGGAAATTATACCCGTGTTGGTCTATGGGCAAACCTCTTGTCGATTCGTCGATGATGAGGGTTTTTTGTTGATTCTCCCTGTTGTGCAGGTACTTGAGTACGGATGATGCAACCGGATTTGCGTTCGAAGTTTATGGAGTTCAGCTTACCTTTGTGGACGGCGAGGAGCGTTTTTTGCAGTTTTTGTGGTTTATCACTTTGAGGAGTGGCGGGTAACTTTATGGCTTTATTCGATATTGGCAATGTCAACATTACGAGTTAGTATTTATGTGGTGGTGGTGATTTTGGAGATTGCGATACGAGGGGACGGTTGTGGTATTGCGCACTTGGTCGGTAATTATCTGTTTGCAGCATTGCTAGTTGTGCATTTCTGAGTCGTATAGTGTGATACACGGCGCTTCTGTTGCGGTATGTTGAGCGTATCATTGGACTTTAGGCGGTGTAATTGGTAGGGGGATCCTTGTCAGTACCATACGAGACCAAGGAGGAGCGATGTTCGGGCGAGGCGACGTTTATTTATTTATATTTATTTTTATTATATTTATTATATTTATTATATTTATTATTATTATTATTATTATTATTATTATTATTATTATTATTATTATTATTATTATATCACACTTCGCTTTTTGGAGGATTAGTGCGATTACGAAGGAGGTAGCATCGTCTTTTTGTACTCAAGTGCACGGGGCCGCTGTCCCATTATTCAAGGACATGGGCATATCGAGATCCCGGTCAAGATCTAGGACTCCCGACCGTAGGAGGAAGAGAGATGATGACTCAAGGCGTGGGAGATCACCAGCACGGAGATCGGATCGATCTCCAGACAAGTCAAGGGAAGATAGGAAGAGGCGGAAGAGACGTCGTTCTAGATCTGGCTTATCGGATACTAGCAGGAGGAGGCGACGGAGCTCGTCGAGGGATCGGGAAGTCAAGCAGTTTGAATTTCTGTTTAATAAACCAGCTCCAGGTAACAGAGCCTGGTTCACGGTGGAGCTCCAAGACGAGCTGTATGCTCTACGCCGCGAATTGGACCGACTCTGCAAGTGCTTTGATAAGATGGCGGACACTATCAAAGAGGAGAGTGCAAGCCGTGGGGAGTTTGTCACAATGGACAAGCTGAAGCAGGCTATCGAAGCAGCGCTCCCGGAGGTCGTTGCCAAGAAGACCGCAGCAGCCAACTCGCAACAAGCAAGCAAGGCGAAGGAGGCTGAACCTGACGTGACTAAGATGGCGTCGGTGATGATCTCCCTCAAGAAGCACCTTGAGGAGGTAAGGAGTATAAAGTATGACCTAGCGTCACTCAAAGGGTCGGTCGCTAATATGAAGACGCCGGCGATGAGACAGTTTGTGTCACCACGACAAATGGTGGCCAACGGCAAGACTCCGACAAAGAAAGTGACCCCTGCGGCAAACGGCGGCGGCCCAAGCAGTGTTAAGATGAAGACGAGGCAACAAATGGACCCTCGAAACAGCGCAGCGCGGGCTAAAGCACGTCGACTAATCTTGCATGGTATGCAGATCTCGGAAGACATGCTAAGTGCGCTTCAGATGGAAGATTTGAAGCAAGTTTGCACGATGCACAATGTCCGATATCGGGGTATGCCGCAGGCGCGCGTTGCCTTAAGGAAGATCCCGGGACTGATTGTGTCGGACACGGAAGATTTACCTGACCGTTCTATCACGGGCGAGGAGGTTTAAGGGAAGAATGCAGAAGTGGAGCAAACTGATGAATTGGAATCTGAAGGAGAGGAGGGCGAATCATCTGAAGGAGTCGGTTGCTCCGAAGGACCTGAAAAGTCGAAGGACGTACAACCTAGCACTAACTAGGATAGATTACTCGGCTCCACGAGCCTGCAACCAGCAATGGTTTGGAGCCTTGCGGAACAATGCAGTCGTGCTATCCGGCTACTGATCAAGGATCGCAACTCGAAGGACTGTGTGACGATCAACAGAGCGTGCAGAAGGGCGGTACTTTTACTGATGATTAGTGGCGAGTTTAGATGGGCATCAAGAGCTTTTGCACTACTTAGGACGGTTAACTTGGACTGGGAATATGCACTTAACGTTGAGGTCTGTGTTTACATCTGGTTATCTCTGTGGTGTAGACATTACTATGTCGGGAAGACTGTCAGGGGGTTAGATCATCTGTGGAAAGAACATGTTACCGCTGTGCTGAGGAGAGAAAAGAAGCAACACAGGAAACTAGATTCGTGGGTAGCTGAATTCGGGGTGCATAAGTACGTTTGTATTCCTATCTGGGTAGGAAGTGCGGATGTAGTTACGCATGTGGAGAAGAAACCCGTACCTAAACACGCATCACAAGAGAAAGAACATCAGAAAACGGACGTACTGTCGTAAAGCTTTGGTTTGTTCCACTGACCTGGTACCTGATGCTCCTATATTATTCTCAGCGCAAGGTGTGGTGACTACAACACTCACAGATCTGATCAAACCAAAGGCTACTATCAAATCACTCGGTGGAAGTCCTTGGGTTCAGAGGTGGAAAATTGTCAAGCGTCAATTTGGAGATACGATTCAGGCTATTGATGATAAAAAAACAGTTATTAAGAAATAGTTGTACGGAATTGGAATACGGATGCACAGCGGTGGTTACCTGTTGTGTTGAAAATCTGACATCAATGGCTAGACTGAAAAGCACTGTCATCTCTCTGTTGCACGCTCCCTGGACAAGAGCTAAGCTGTGTAGGTACTCACTAACTAAGATAATTAGATTATACTCTTGCATTCGTCTGATTACAGCAAAAAAAGCAGAGGAATACTTCGTGGTTGCTTATCCAGGGCAGCTAGCAGGAAGTACAGGGTGAATATTCGCAGACGGCTTATCTTGCGATTACCGTACTCACCGGATATCAACCTGATCGAGGTAAGGAGAGTATTCAGTAATCTTATTTCCTCAACCGTCAAGCATGGTCCACTTGCCTTGATGTATGCAAAGCGCGCACGGACTATGTTTGCACGGTTGCGGACAGTAGGAGAGATCCTACATAATCACGGAAATTTGGTTACTACGAAACCGCTCTGTCCTTGTGAACTGATGAAATTTTCTAAGGTTGATTCGCATGTTTTTTTTCGCTTATCTGATGTCGCTACCGATAAGCTGCTTTGTAACGCTAAGAATGTGTCGTACTCAGCAGGGGAAGAAAGCAGTAAGGCCATAGCAAAAGCAATCTTAATTCTATACCACTGAGGTATGTTGAAGTCATTGAACCAGTTAACGCCGATGGTTGTGTAGTTTGGGCTTGCAACTTTGACAGAGGATTGGATATAAGGACTGTTTTGACGTGGAAGAAGAGGTTACAACCACTCGTGTATTCTCCACTGGATCGAAATCCAGGCGAAACATACGTCGAGTGTCCAAAACATTTCTGGGAAAGAATGAATTGTATGTTTATTGGAGTAAGCAATTATGATGTTGTCGGTTCAACCATGCAAGACATGTTGGACAAAAGCCAGTTGGAGTATAAACAACTTGGACTGACTAAATTTGCAAAGTGGAACCAGCAAGGTACGTATGGGCATGCTTATGTGATGCCAAAGGACAAGGATATCTTAAAAAGACGACCTATAGTACAGACTTTTCAAGAACCTTCCCTGCAGGCATCTAAAATCTTTTCCTGTTGTATCAACTTTTTGGTGCGAACAATGCAGCAAGGATTTGGTATGATGGGTATAAACGAGATGGTTTCCAGAATTAACAGCATAAATGAGCAGGCTAACACAGTGCTTGGCACTAATGCCAATGTCATCAGTGCTACTTTTGATGTGAAGGACATGTTTACATGTCTTGACCATGCGCATATACTAAAGGCTATTGACTGGCTGGTCTGTCACCATCTTCAGTTGAGTCGAACACACGTGAAGATCAAGTTACAAGGAAAGAAAATCGCATGGGACAAAGCTAAGGGTGCTTGGGGATGGAAGATGATAAGAATTATTGATCTACCTCGATTGCTTCAGTTTGATATTTCACATGCAATTTTTTGAGTGCAAGGGCATGTAGTAAGGCAGACGCTTGGTATTCCTATGGGAAAAGGATCCATTCCCCCCATAGCTAATCTTGTCTGCAATTATCACGAAGCATATTGGATGAGATCATTAGGAAGCGATAAGAAGTTCATATCTGGAATGCGATTTGTCGATGACGTCTTTATTACTGCAATATGCAACAAGGAGGATAGTCGACAGGCAGGAGATCTCTTACAACGCTTTCAGAACTGTTATCATACTTCGCTAAAGTTGGAATTGACTTCTAACACCTCTGATTCTTAGAAGAAGTATCTCGAGACTGTGATTGTTAAGCAGGAGAAAGGGCCCCTCCTGAAGTGCTTACATCGATTGAAAAATCACCAATCACTCCAGGCGGGGTTTTTTGGTCGATTCCATACGATTAAACACTTCAGGAGTTTTGGTCCTCTCAAAGCTAAGGAGATTGCGATACTCGGGACTTTACACCGAATCTTAACTAACTCAACGAAACAATCAGAGGCAGTTGACGTGATAAAGTGTTTTTTTGTTGAGGCTCGCCAACTGGGGTATCCAGTTGAGGTTCTGAGACACACTGTTTTTGCCATCCGGAAAGCAAAGCTTAATAAAAAAGTTATCGCGAGGATCATCAGGTGGCTACATGAACTTGAAAGTAAGTAGTAAATCAGGACGACGGTTGAACAGACTCTGCCGACTGAAGGCCTTTAGGGACTGCCAGTCATAGGACCTCAAAGTTACCTGACTGACTGACAACGTCGTCGGGACATTCCAAGTCTGACTGGAATTTCCGCATTCAGCGCTACGGTCATAACTGTCGCGCCTCTACAACGGACGGGATACTGGACTACTCACTTCAAACTGAGAATACCGCAAACACGTGGGTACTACGGAGCACCGGAACAGTCAGGTACGGTGTTTCATTTTTGAAAGTAGGATTGGTACATAAATTTTGGTATAATGTATCTAGCATGCAAACTGGGCATGAAGGGCTAAAAAAAAATTTGGATGAGAATTTTTTTTTGAAGAGCGACTAAGTACATTGCATTAGCAGGCAAATCGGGTATGACAACTCCAGCAATCCGACGGAGGAGACTGACTGGTGATCTGGGAAGGAGGATGAATGGCGGGAGGAATGAAGTATAACAGGAACTTCGAATACGGGAGGCAACCTACGGGAGAACACTATTTATTCAGTAGAATTGAGAGTTTTCATCGCCTGAGTGGACGAGGCAGAAGGGCGATGCTGGCTTGCGATTCGCAAGGCAGCTATTTCATGTTTAGCCCATTATGTCCTCCGCGAGAGTAAAGCCTCACATTTTGTGCTACACTGAGTATGAACGACTACTAACAACATGGTTTTTTTTTTTTTTTTTTTTTTTTTTTTAATGAACAATTTGGTCCAATCTATTCGTGGGGAGCATCACGTGCTGGAAACCGGGTCCAGCATCCCACATGAATTATTACACAACATATGAGGTGCCGGGGCCATTACCCGGCTTCGGCTAAGAATCTTTTTTTGAAGAAGAACTAAAAAATTGAATACTATGGGCCTCGACTAAGAATCAACCTGTTTATTCTTCTATCCTACTTAAGCAGCCATTCCAAAAATTGCAGCGTCCTTTCATCAACATTTTTGACCAGCGTTTCCCCATTTGCCCATGTCTTGCCAAACCACCTCCGTCCTAACGATTTCTGGCATTTTCTTATCCAGTCAGCTAACATGGCAAGTCTGATCTAGCGTTTGAACTTTGAAGATTTTGATTAATTCCCTGCCTGTCATTTCCTCGTTGTTGAACCGCTGCTTGTTTCAGCCCTGCCAAATTACAGAAAAAACTATTGCTCTAATGACTTGTGCAATATAACCCCATCCCTCTTCAATTATAAACTTATCTGGCACGCCACCCAGCAGGACCCACGTTTTATCCCAAACACCCTCCTTCTGTTGGAGCAATTCGTCTTGGTCTGCAGCACATGAGAGCATTCACTACTTGGACTCCTAGGAAACGTTCTGACTGGTTAGCCTCTACTCTCCTTATTCCCCACTGAACCTTCAAGGTGTGCGAGCTGGGGAGGAGATATACTGATTTACACCAGTTAATCGCGGCCTTTGACAGTTCCTCGTGCTCCCGCAAGCATGCTCTCAGCACAGTAAGCGGGGCGCTCGTGTTTGCGACCACTGCGAAGAGGTTATCTGCTAAGGCCTTTACCCTGCAGTCCCTGCCCCCTGTTGGTAGACCTTGGATCTCCTTGTGGGCACGTATGTTGCTGGCGACTATTTCCAGCTGGATTACGATCAGAAGAGGTGTCAGGGGGCACCCTTGGCGGAGCGAGCTTGAGAGGCTGAAGCTCCTGGAGAAATAACCGTTGACCATAACTGAGGCTGTTGAGTGAGAGTGTATGGCAATTACCCATTTGTAGAAGTTCTCTCCAAAGCCAAGCTATCTGAGAGAGGTGAGGAGATATGACCAGTTGGCTCGGTCATATGCCTTCTCCATATATCCAGCAGAAGGATAGCGTAGTCTAGGGTCCATACAAAGGAGAACCAATCGCTACAATCAGAGCAGACCCAGCGCAATGGTCCTGCTTGGAGAGGGAGGGGCAAAGAGGGAACTCCTGCTGATCAGCTACACAGGTGAACTCGGATACATCCTACAAAACACAAATTCATCTCCCTAGAAGGTGGGGGGGGGAAGATGGATCAAGGTCCTACAGGTCAAGCCTATATTCATCATTCACTCACTGCTTTGCTGCTGGCAACAACTTATTCTGCTTCGCAGTCAGAGACTGGCGGTCACACTTTGGCTCTTATCTTTGCTGGCCACGCCATCCGCAGTTTGACTCTTAATGAGAGGATTGGAGGTAAATACAGTCTGTTGTAGGTGCCACTGGGCTTTTGAGTCAACCATTCACGTCTGGTGGGTGGAGGTGTTGCCCCGCTTAGGCTCGTGTTTGGAAGTGGTGGCCCGGGCAGAACAATGGGAAGCGATCTCCAACAAATATCTTTCTTTTGGCTACCTACCACTACTCTTAAGGCTATACAGAGGACCCCTGCAAGCATACCTTTCTACCTCTCTTCGGTGAAGGGAGGTCACCTCTCTCGGTGGAGAGGGGTAGCGGCATGTTTGCCCCTTTCCTCTATCGTAACATTTAGAATGCAGGGTTGGGGCCGCCGATGGGGGCCCGGCTAACACAAGGACCGAGCATTTGCCAGTAACTGTGCCTCGCTTTTTTTTTTTTTAATTWTTTATAATAATAATTTGGACCGTTTCTCGATTTATGCGTGTCATCCTTGTGCCATGCTAATTACCCTTCTCTGTATCGTTCCAATTTTAACGGATGTCCTGAAGGACAAGTGCCTCCTTTTTGGGCCCTCGGCCCCCGTGAAAGATGGATTAGGTTTTTTTTTTTTTTTTTTTTTTATCGAAGGCTCCAATTATGAGATTGATTACAACACTTATACGCACGCCTCTTCCCGTTAGGGTTGGAAGAGCCTCAGCCACTGCTCCCCTGGAGACAGCTTCCTTGTATAACACGAATATAGCATAGCGACGAGGCATTCATTTCTTCCCCAGTGAGGAAGGATTAACCCCGTTGTGTGCAGAATCAATCTCTGCCCTACGAGATTCCTCAATTATCCCTACTTCAATCTTTTGCACGGTGAGGAGTAGAGGAGATACAAATAGGGCAAAGAGAGTGATAACAGGGCCAGAAAGTTAAGTAGTTCCTTAGTAATTGCGACGAGTTTCCCCTAAACAACAGTAGTTAACACAGACGGAAACCAAAGGGGAACCCACTAATTAGGAGAAAATTTAAATCTATACTTAAAGACCATCAAACCAAGTCAAACCCTAACCGATGGTGACCAAGGATTGAATATAGCCCCATGAGATGGGTTGAAATCAAGCACCAGAAGAGAGGATGAATTCACCAAACGGGGATCAACACAAATGAGAGAAAAAAGGTAGGTAGGGAGAAAACAACCAAGAAGTCACCCCTTCCTCCCAACCCCCCTCTCCACGTCCTGTCTTCTTCCTCCCAAATCCCACACAAGCAGTTATTGGGTAGCTGAAAATTCAGAAGTGAGAGTTTTGGGCAGTCTGAAAATCATGAATGGTCCTGAAGTGGTGAAAGCTCCGAAGACTCTGAAAACCAACTGTTTAGGCAGGCTGCATCCTCAAGTGGTGAAGGGTGTTCTTAAGTGGTGATGAAAAATACGACTATTGTTAACCTTCTCTCGAATCCCACGGGAACAACTCATCATCCTTCCACCCGTCACCGCATCCCCAGATCAGCATCAACTCATACACGGCAGAATTTTTATGCGAGAGGGCGGGAAGAAATCGAATAACCCTCACCTTAATAACTTGAGACGCCCAACCTCACGCCCAGCGCAACTTCCTGTTTCAGAGTGATAGTGGGTCGGGAAGTGCGAAAAAGAGGTGTGCCAAGGATTTTAGGAAATTGTAGTGGAGTCCCAGGTCGGAACTGAAATCTTTGGTGTCAAAAGTTCAGGGGTAAGAGTGCAAATGATCCGGCGAAGAGGCGGGTTCAAGTCCTCGTTTTTTTTACAACCGTCGGTCTTGCCTTCGGGGTCTGGTCGTGACTCAATATTCGGACAGGACGTGATGGTTGTCTCTTTGTTCGAACACGCGTCGTCTGCGGGCGTCGTGATTCTCAGAATCCGATGTCGTAGGCCACAACCTTAGGCTGTGAAGCGGCGTCCTATGACAGTTCGAGCATAGGATTTTTGGTCAATCATTCTTTGCCTAGGAATTCGGGTTACACGGACCACATTCTTCGCGTGTTTAAACCAATACTCCTCAGACTCGGGATCTCTCAAAGCCTCGCGCTCAGTGACTCGAAAAGGGACTTGGACATTCATTCTTCCTTCCGCGTTTTCTAGCCATATGACCTGACAATGGTTTGGTCGGAGGGGACACATGCTGACACGAGCATCCATGACGGTTGTCTTATTCGACAGTCGATAGTATGCGTGTGTGCACAGGAGTGACCCCGCAGTGTCTCTAAATCCTATATTTGAGAGCCGCAATTTTCCGCCCCGCGGTTCCTACCGCCTACCAACAGATTGGCCGTTCCGATAGTTCCTACGTGTAACCAGAGCGGAATGACTTGTGCGGACGCACGCATGGAGGACAATTGCACTAATTGCTCGTATGCGCGCGCACGCATAATGCATTCCTACTGGTGGCGCATGCTGGCGATAAAGGCTACCCCCCCCCCCCTCTGATCAATCAACCTCTGCAAGCGAGATGA
>BFEA01000897.1:410873-421326 GCA_003427395.1 Chara braunii | reverse complement strand
TCTTGCTGGTGTACTTCTTCTTCTTCTCCTTCTTCTTCTTCTTCTTCTTCTTCTTCTTCTTCTTCTTCTTCTTCTTCTTCTTCTTCTTCTTCTTTCTCTCTCCTCTGGTCTTTATCTCTTTGCAAGTGCTTTCATTTCTTTCCCAATTGGGTGGCATTGTCTTTCATTGTGAATTTGCACTTGGGAAATGACCAGGATCGTAACAATTGGTATCGGAGCGGACTTACTTGTTGGCGAGAGGTGTTAGTCACCCTAACCTTAATTCTGAGTTAGGTTAGGGCTAACCTAATCTCGAATTAGGGTTGGAAGTTAGGGTTAAGTGGGGCAGCGAGGTATGGGGATGCTGCCCCCACCTGGTTAGGTCATGTAGGGTCGACATTGGACCCAACCAGGTTGCTTGAGTGAATGTATGGGGTGGCGAGACGCAAAGGAGGTTGTTTGGAGTAAGCGAGAGGGAGTAGAGAGTGAGAGGTCCTCGCACCTGGAATCTGGACTTCAGGAAGACATTGAGTGACTTTTGGGCTTCCCCTCAAGAGGGAGACTTGATCGGAGGCTGCCATATCTGCATCGGATTGCTGCAAGTTGCTACTTTGGTCTTCAGGCATCGGCGGGGGATCCGGCTTTGCAACAGGGGTGTAGGAAGGCCCTCTTAGTCATGCTAGGACACTTCGTGTAGTGGTAGTTAGGGGTCAGGAGGACTTATATGTGAGGGGAGTGACTCGTTATCCATCTTTGGAGGCCGGGCCTCACAGGTAAGTGTCGTGTGACCTGGGAAAGCCCGTGGGAGGTTGCTTGGTGCTTCATGGCCTGTTGGGGGTGTGTTGGGTTCTCTTCCTCTTCTCTGCGGTCTTGGTTGTGTGTGTGAGCTTGTGGATTGCTTTCGCACCTGATGGATGGATGGATGATGTATCTACTCTAAATGACATATCTTTCTATGGTGCATTATCTTTTCATTTTTGAACGGCTGTAGGAGTAAGTTCTTGCTGAAAGTTGTCTTTTCCTTTTCAGTACGGTAGAGGCAGTTTGGGACCAACTTGGCACCCCTATCACGTTGGCCCTGTTCCACGGCCTACTTGGGACCCCTCGGGACCCAGTGGGACCAGGCCCAACGGGACAGGACCTTTTGGGCCCAGATCTGTTGCCGTCAGTGCATTTCTTTGTTGTGCTGAACCTGGGGGACATTCGGACAGCAAGGGCATTCCTTTCAAGGGGATCTTGACTGGCCTTACCGCATGTTAGCACATACTGCCCCGCGTCTGACTCGGCGACCGTCTGCACCCCTCGAAATCTCCATTGCTGCAGATTAGTCTTCTTCGTCKGATTTATTGTGATGCATGTCCCCTGTCAGGTTAGACAAGAGGGGATCTCCAGTTGATCTGATCGGGCCCGTTCTATAAATCAGACCTCTCTGCTGTTTCTTTTTTTTATTTTATTTTATTTATTTATTCTTCTGCTGCGTGCCACGCTCTAAGTCTAAATGATTCGCCGCTCCGGCTAGGAGTTCTACCTTCCTCTCTGAGTGGTTTTCTGTTTGTTTCTTTCACCTGAACTATCTATGTCCGGTATCGAGACGCATGCGGAGACAGCGAAAAGAGAAGAAAGGGAGAGAGAAGGTGTTCAGTTGGAGAGTGTGAGGAGGGGAAGTGGAAGGCCATGCTGGATACACCAGACGAGAGTCAGAAACCATTCTTTCAAAAATTGTATGATGATGCCGTGCAGAGAGAAAGGGAGGCAGCGGTAGCAGCTAGAGCCGCCAACATTGTTGATCAGGTGGCTCTCCTTCGGATCCCGAAAGCCAATGCTGACCGGTTCCAGGAGGAACTAGCTGTTGCTGTAGCAGCCTTGGTCCGACTGCGGACCTTGGAAAACCTTGAGTCTCGTATGACAGCACTTGAGCAGCGGAACCAAGAGCTGCAGGCTAAGGTAATTAGCCTTCAACAGTCCCAGTTGTCTGCCCCCCGCCCTCCTAACCCTCGATCTGTCATAGTCTCGGTCTCTCAATCAAACACAGCCCTCATAGTAAGATCAAGTGGAACCATGGCAAGCGTAGGAACCGGTGTCAGCTCCTCGAGCGGCAGCGCCGGCAGTTCTGCGTTGGTCATGGTCCCAAATGCAGGGACTTCGGCCCAAAACGCCACAGGCCTTACTGGCGTTCAGTACAGCGGTCCCATGGTGGACAAGCGGGCGGCCACGCTGCTGCCCAAGCACGACGGGAAGGCAGACATCAACTCTTGGATTAGTTCCATGCGGTCGTACTTCGAGGTCATGCGGACACCGCAAGAGGACCGAAGTATGATCATGGGGACTAATATTGAGTCCGCCGTACGAAACCACATTAAGCTCCAAGTTGTCGCAGCAGGCTATGAACGCATAGACCTGACTGAATGGCTGAAGGTCACCCCTGTCCGCGTCCTTGAGGATCTTCTCCTTGATCGGTATCAAGATAAACATGCTGCGCTCAAGGCTAGGCTGAAGCTTGAGGCCCTCAAGGGCCAAACATGGAGATCATCCATGCAGGCTTTGGAACAACACTTGACTGGTTTGTTCACCACACCGGATCTGGGAATGACTGACGTGTCTTGTATGGATGTAGTCATGGGAGTGGCCCCTAAAGAATACCTCTCCCTGCTAGCACTCAAAGACCATGCCACCTGGCGAGAGCTCATGAAGGATCTAGTCAACCTAGAGGCCAAGGACCTCGCCAGGCGTAAGAAGGCGCCTGCTGCAGGTGGGAAACCATAACTTAAGCTGCTTGGAAGTAGCAACCAGCTTGCACTGCATGATCATCGGGAGGCTGAAGATCAGTCCTATGCGCATGATCTGTCTCTAGATGACGATCTAGAGCCGGACTCCGATGCGGGCTGTTCCACATCAGCCATTGAGTGTGACAGAAATGCAGATGAAAGACTTAATGCATTCAGAAAGACTGCTTCAAATAAGGGGCCTAACCGTGGTTCGGGTAAGGGAACTGTCATTCACCTTCCCAAACATGCTAAGATCCCTGAGAAACCGGAGGACGCTTCTACCAAGCCTTGGGAAGCCCTCCGCATCACTTAAAAGGAATGAGAAAGAAGATTCAAATTGTGCGTATGCTTGCATTGTCAAAAGCCTGGGCATGTTGTGCAGGATTGCTATCATCTTCAGGGAAACAAGCAAGGGGCGTACAGGAGACATCAGCACTCTCTACGACAAGGGAAGTTGAGCAGTCAATTGCAGGCCCTTCTGAGGAGCCTGGATCTGATCAGCAGCTTGCTCTTGGAGCCCGAACTAATGCTGATTCTAAGGCTGGTGCAGTCCAAGTGTTATACACTGAGCCTTGGGAGGAGTCTAAAGAAGTTGACTTCCCCGCCCACATACCTCAAGCAGCAGCGCCGTGTTTAAGGGAGCGTGGAGCTGACCTTCTTTAAACTACTCATTAACCGCCGATACATCCGTGTGTTGATTGACAGTGGTTCAACCACTAATTTCTTCTCTCCTAACGAGATTCGTAAGGCGGGCCTGGGAATGAAGCAAGTGGAACTGTAGAACCCTTATCAGACCCATGTGGGCAACCAAGAGGTTGTCACATCTACACATGAAGTCAAAGGTGTGCGCGTCACCTTTGACAAGGACCGCACTGTCACACACAAGCTCAACTTCTACGTCATGAACAAATGCCCGTTCGACGCGGTCATTGGCTTAGGTTGGCTAAAAGCTCATTGCCTAAGGACCACGTGGGCGGACAATCAGTTCGTGGTACTTGATGCCAAGGGGAACGAGCGTACCGTCTTATTGGATGAGACGCGCGAGTCCCCTGTGACTCTTCTAAGTGCAACCAAATTCTGCAAATCAGTGTGCAGGCGCAAGGAAGTTGAGCATGTATATGTAGCTTTTGTAAAGCCTATCCATGTGCCTTCTACTTTTGCTGCGTTTTCTACCTCGGTAAGTAACTCTACTTCTACCACCTCTACTTCTGGTCCTTCTACTTCCACTGTGAATCATCCCTCGACTTCTAATCCGGTTGTCATTGCTGTAAATTCTCAGTCTAATTTTCTTTCTCCTGATGAGGATGATCCCCCATCGGAAGTCCCAACAAACATTCGCCAGCTATTAGATTGATTCCCTGAAGTCTTGGCCGAACCTCGTGGAGTTCCCGAGCGTCCGGTCAAACACAAAATCGAGGTAATAGAGGAGAGTGTTCCTCCAAAGGGCTGCGTCTACCGTATGGGACAAGGTGAGTTGGAGGAGTTGAGACGGCAGATTGATGATATGATTGACCGTGGATAGATTAGACCCAGTGAGTCTGAGTTCGGTGCACCTGTCCTATTTGTGCCAAAAAAAAGAGGCAAACTCCGGATGTGTATTGATTATCGTGGCCTGAATCGGATCACAAGGAAGAATGCTTACCCTTTACCTCGCATAGATGATTTGCTAGATGCGGCAGGTGGATGCAAGGTCTTCTCCAAGATCGACCTCAAGTCTGGCTACCACCAGATTGAAGTTGATCCGAGCGACCAGCACAAAACTGCATTCAAGACTCGCGATGGGATGTACGAATTTATCGTTATGCCCTTCGGTCTTACGAATGCACCTGCCAGACTGCCACATTTCAGTGCCTCATGGACAAGGTACTCCGCCATCAGCTTAACAGGTTTGTGGTTGTGTATCTTGACGACATTCTGATTTTTAGCAAGTCTATGAAGGAGCACCTCAAGCACCTTGAGGAAGTTTTGCAGGTCCTCAAGGAGGCGCAGCTGCACCTCAACTTAGAGAAATTTGAGTTTGGGAGAGACAGCGTCATCTATCTTGGGCACCGTTTGTCTGCAAACGGCCTTGAGCCGGAGGCAACCAAAGTTGAGGTCATCCGAAACTGGCCTCAACCGGCAACCGTACGCGAATTGCGTTCTTTCCTTGGTCTGGCCTCATATTACCGGAAGTTTGTGCCCAAATTTTCTGTCATTGCTCACCCTCTCTCAAGACTGACAAGCAAGAATGTTGCCTATGCTTGGTGTGAGAAGTGTGAGACTGCGTTCCAAGCCTTGAAAGAGGCATTGGTGAGTCATCCTGTGCTTCGCATTGCAGATCCCAACCTCACTTTCGTAGTCACTACGGATGCGAGCCAGTTCGGGATTGGTGCAGTGATGCAACAAGATGATGGTGATGGCCTGCGTCCGCTCGAGTATTACAGCAAACGCATGCCCAGCCACAAGGTAGCTACTTCCACATATATGCGCGAGCTCTACGCCCTGCGCGAAGCTCTCGCACATTGGAAGCACTACCTCTTGGGTCACCACTTCAAGGTCTACTGTGATAATCAGACCTTGCAGTGGATTCAAATACAATCTGAACTCTCTCCTACATTGACCCGCTGGTTGCATGACATTGATGTCTATAGCTTTGAATTGAAACACAAGAAAGGTTGTTATAACCGTGTTGCTGATGCTTTGTCGCGCCATCCCGAGTATTTGTCTTGCCTTGTGGACTCTTACGACCTCCGGAGGAATCTGAAGGAGGAGCTCGTCGAACACACTGCCAAGGATCCGGACCTTAGTCCCATCCTTGAGCAGCTCAAGGCTGACCCCAACAGTCAGCCTGATTTTCACGAATGCGAGGGTCTTGTATTTCGTCGGTACGGAAAGTTTGATCGTTTATGTGTTCCCAACCATGCGCCTCTCCGGACTCACTTCTTGGATTTGGCACATGGTCGGAGTGGACACTTCGGCTTCGAAAAGACATATGGGAGTTTTTTGCAGCAGTTTGACTGGCCGGGTATGAAGGGATCTGCTCAGAAATTCATCGTTGAGTGTCAAGTCTGTCAAAGAACAAAGGTCCATAGGCATAAGCCTTATGGCCTGCTGAGACCCCTCCCAATTCCTGATGGTCCCGGGGAGTCGGTCTCTATCGACTTCACGGACATGGGAAAGGTGAGTGCAGCAGGGAATTCACAAGTTATGGTGATTGTGGATCGCTTTTCTAAATTTCTGAACCTGATCCCTCTACCTCCTCATGCACCGACTGAGCTAGTAATTGAAGAATTTCACCAACAGTACATTTTGCAGTATGGACCCCCGAAAACTCTTGTGAGTGATTGGGATACTAGATTCATCAGCGCCGATTGGAAGGACTTCACGTCGCAGATCTATGACATTAAACTGAACAAGACTTCCGGTCGACACCCCGAAGCCAATGGATTGGCTGAGGAGATCAACCAGATTGTCATCCAACTACTCCGCGCATTGATTGTTCCAGATCAGAACACGTGGGACAAAGAGTTGCACACAATCCCCTCTCCTATCTGTTCCCCGAACGGTCACCTGGTCTGATGCCCGGCATGCCTCGCTACAATGCCAAGTACGCACGCTTGCTCAAAGTTGTTACCGCAGCCATGAACAAGCGCCAGCATGCCATGATCAAACACGCCAACAAGCTGCGCAAAGAAGAAAAATTCAAAGTTGGGGATTATGTTTGGGTCAAAATGTCTGAGTTTTCTGATGAAGAGGGCGTGTCACGAAAGCTTCTTCCACTGTACTACGGCCCTTGGCAGATCCTGAAGGTGATTGGGGATGATTTCGGTCCTTCGTATGTGATTGACGTGCCTCCTCATCTGCGCACGTATCCAGTTTTCCATGCCTCCAAATTGCTCCCACACATTGATGATGAGACCTTTCCCTTCCGAGACCCTATGATACCTCGCCCTATTGACGGCGGCCATGAGATTGACAGAATCGTTTCTCATGAAGGGGGAGGGAGGAACAGACAGTACAAGGTTCACTTCCTCTACCACCCGTTGAACGAATTCTTCTGGATCGACCGGAAAGAGCTGCTGAAGAGTGCTCCACATGTTGTGAATGCATATGAACGACAGATTGTTGATGGACAGACCGCTAAGTTTGCTGCAAAACTCACTCCGTTCGGTCTCACTAACACTCTCTTTTTGATCTACACCTACAACGCCTTTTGTGCCGACTCTGACTGAGTTACTCGCTCGAAGGGACCTCGCTCTCGAGAGGGGAGTAATGTAACGACCCGCCAAAAACACAGATTGAAAACACTGCTGATTTCAGGGATTTTTCACTGGAATGAATGCCTTGCTGTGATTCCCGCATTCTGCTGTGGTTCCAAGTCTGTGTGTGAACGTGCCCGCTGGTTTGCATGCCTGTTTGAGTGCTTGTCGGTTGTGTGTGTGTGCGTGCCTACTGGTTTGCATGCCTGTCTGAGTGCTTGCCGGTTGGGAATGTGGTGTGTGACCCGCAAGGGTACTTGTTGGTTGCAAGGCCCACCGGGCCGGTACTTACCTGTGGCCGTGACTTTGAAGGGTTGCAGSGGGGTAAACACGCCRGTAGCGGGGGGTAGGCCCACGACACTKAGRGCAGCTGGGGAAAAACACTCAAGTAGCAGGTAGGCCGAGCAGAAGAAGACAAAAAGTTGGCATTTTTAGAGGCCCAGTAGCGGTAGGTTAGAGGTAGGCCGGTACCAGTCCAAGTAGCCCGGGTCTAGGGCCTGTGCGGACAATAACAGAGCCTGCAATGATGTTTCCCTCCGAAAGGGAGGAGGTACCGGTTGCTRGGAGGCCGCTYGGCCTAGRAAGTCACCGCCCAGGAGGCCGGTAGGCCGCTATATCTTCAGGAAGAGCGAAGAGCTCTTCCTCATTTGCGGTGTGCAAGGATTGGCGTCATGCTGCTGGAGCGCTAGCGCTGGTCTGCTACAGCGCCGGGCGGAGGTGAAGGCAGCTGGGAGCTCAGCCTGGCTATGGCGAGCAACCCAGCCTGAGGAGGAGGAAGAAGGGGGCATGGCAGGAGAGTGGCGGGGCACTTACCTGGCTATGGTGAACACCATCTTCATCACCTTGTTGGGYGCTGCATCTGGAAGGCCCCAGTTGGGGTAGTGCGGCACCAGGGAAGCTCGAGGCAGAGTCAGGCATAGCGGACCAAGTCAGCAGCGACACAGCTGCTCTGAGTAGTCCTTTGGGCATCAGCGCAGCACCATAGCTGCTTGGGTTGTCCTTTGGACATCAGCGCAGCACCCTAGCTGCTTGGGGGTAGTCCGCCATAGCCTATGCATGAGAGAGGAGGTTGAAGGAGGGAAGCCATAGCTATGGTGGACTTGTTGTTGTTGTTGTTGAGTTGAGTCAGCAGTAAGAGCGAACTTCGGATATTGATTCTGGTACATCCATTCATTGTTATTATTATTGTTGAGAGAAGAATAAGATTGGCGGTTTGAAGGAGGAGGAGGAAGGTGGAGAGAGAAGGGGGAAATTGACATTGGTCTTGCTGGTGTACTTCTTCTTCTTCTTCTTCTTCTTCTTCTTCTTCTTCTTCTTTCTCTCTCCTCTGGTCTTTATCTCTTTGCAAGTGCTTTCATTTCTTTCGCAATTGGGTGGCATTGTCTTTCATTGTGAATTTGCACTTGGGAAATGACCAGGATCGTAACGCTACCTACTTCTTTCACTCAGACGATACGATAATCGCTTTCCCCCTCCCCGTGCCCAACTGTGGGCACTACCGCCCCCATATCCACGGCCAAACCCTTCCTCTTCAACCTCCTACTCCACCTCCTCCAGCTGATCAGCTACTGGAGGCAGTCTCACTCATCTCCAAGCTCCCTCTAGACTCCCCAGCTGGTCGGCTGGCTACCGTCTTCACCCGCATGGAACGCCCGGTAATTATTGCCCTATCTGGACTGACCGTTGCGTCAAATACAGCTATAATGACGGCGCGTTCTATTCGGGTGAAACCGGAAGTCACCCTCAATGGGGAGCAGCATGATGACAATAGCAAGTGAGGACCTCAACCTGCGCATCTAATGATACGCTTGGATGGACTAGTGGGAGGTCCGGCAGCCAAGCTCCCTTCTTATCGCGCTGCCTCTTTGCATCACCCGCTCTGCCTCAAGGCGGACGTCCCCTGTTTCAAATTAATCTTGCCAATATCCCTTTGTATCGCTGCCTCTCTTTGCATCACCCCCTTTGCGGCTCTGCCTCAACTTGAAGGCGGAATACATATGGAGGGCATATGACCATTCAGAGGACACGATCGTTATACCATGTAACAGGCACGCCTACCATCTTTTTATTTTTTTATTTTTTTATTTTGGCACGCCTATCTTGACTTCAACCAAGACGAGATTGTGTCCGGTACCAGCATGTCTTCTGTCACTAAGCCTACCGAACTTAGGACCTATCGTCTTCACCCGAATAGAATGCCCGGTCATTATCGCTGCATCTGGACTGAAAGTTGGGCCAAATGCAGCTATAATGACCGGGCGTTCTATTTGGGAGAAGACGGTAGCGCCTGAGTTGCTGAAAAATCCCTCCAGTCTGCCAAGGTGGGTTAACCGAATTAACCTATTAAGTTATTGCCTCTAGCATCCACAGCTTTGCCGATCCATTCTAGTACTCTCCATAAAACCATGGCTACTGTGGACACATACAGCAGGCCAGTCCAGACCTGGGCAGCTGGGCAGTTCAGATGTCATCCAGAAATCAGGACATCCAGACGGAGGCTGACGGAGCCAGATCATCAAGCCACGACATTGTCTGGATCAGTCAGGATCAGTGGGGATCAGTCCGCATGTATCCGGTTGCCTGTGTCCCAATGTGCTCAGTTCAATTCTTGTTTCCGTAGCATAATACTATGTATACATAGGGTTTTTCACTTGTTACGGCGCTTGTTTGTTGTTATTTTGCTCGCGCGGCTGGATCGACTTCTTTCCAATATACAGCCCCAGATTTGAGTGATTGTCGATCTAATCGGAGTACTTACCAAAGGGCGTAAGATTTCCTATCTCTTTCTGGGGCATCTCCCACCAATACACCTCTGACTCTCTTGATAAGAGTCAGAAAGATAAGTTAAACAGTGATGGCACCAACCTTTCATTTGGAAAAGAGTGAGTTTCTATCTCAGGGGGTAATTTTTACTATCCTTTTTTTCAGGGGCATCTCCCATCAATACACCTCTCTTGATAAGAGTCAGAATGATAACATCGATGGCACAAACCTCTTCGTTCAGAAAAGGCCAGCTCCAAGGTAGCGTGATGCAAAGTGCCCAAAACCCTCACTGCAACTAAAGAGAAGAAACAGAAAACGATCCACAAAGACAGCACTCCCAAAGTATAACAAACAACATTCGTAATGACCCAACATGGAGTTTCCAGTCTAAGAAATCTGCATCTTTCTGAGAAACTTCCGTCTTTTCATCTGTGTTGCTAAGATTTTAAGGTTTGGCTCTGTCTTGCTATGTTTTGGGGCGCTGTGTGTCCTCTTGATGATGGATGTATGCCCGAGAGTTTGTCCGTTGAAGATCTGCATTGAAGTCGCTCTTCATATGCGAACTATGCTCTAGTGCTGTGTTTCTGCGTCCCAGGAGGGGTAGAACGGCAAAAAAGTGTAGTTACAGGGGTAGTACTGACATTTGGACAACCTCTCTGTACAACATATTTGGGAACAGTTGCAAGAGTATACCTTTCCGCCAGCAGC